>LUGF01048204.1:0-15842 GCA_001625245.1 Calycopis cecrops | reverse complement strand
CACGAGCCACTTGCCTCCACCGGCTCCCCGCCATCTTAACCAAGTCGTCGGTCTTCCGATACGAGAAAGCCACACGAGAACCTTTTTTCCCCAGCCGTTATCGGTTTTGCGAGTAATGTGGCCTGCCCATCGCCACTTCAGTTTGCTGACTCTCAGAGCTATGTTATCCTGGTTCTCTTGCGGGTCTCCGGATAGAATCTCTTTAGAATACTCAACTGAAATTGGGAGAGAGGACGATCATGCCTCTTCAAACTCCAATTAGGTAATTTTCTTTAATGAATAGTGAAAAAAATAAAAACTAATATAAATAATTTCAGGAGGTTTCGAGAATGCGGCTATCATTGCCCAACATTTGATAGATCATTATATTCCATTCTTACCATTGGAACTACAACATGTTGAAGCATGTGCCATAGCTGAATTTAGCGCTAACGGTGTTTACAAACCTACGAAAGAAATGATGGAGTAAGTATCTTTAGTTTTATCTATACAAAGTTTCGTGCAAGTCTACCTTGTTCCGATTAAGAACCATTGATATTTGATGACTAGAGAGGACCGACATCCATTTACAGTGGCGTAACGTGCTATCGCGCGTGCAGTATTTGAGTTTTCGGTGGTCCACGCAGGGCCACATGTCTGTATAATCTCTATACGGATGATGGCCGTAGACTTCAAAAGTTGTATGGTTTTTTTTAGTAACGATTGGACTACACGCTCGCACCGACTGCTCGTTTGTCTCCTTACGATATAAAAAAACACCACTCGTTTTCGGCGTTATTGTGTTTTGTATATGTCAAGAAATTAATATAAATAATAAACAGTTGTATATTTAGAAAAGTAAGATTTTATGATTACAATAAGGTCAGCTTCGATAGAAATATTTCTACTATTTCATTGTTATAATTCATAATCAAATCAAATAAACAAGTGGAAATAATAAACACATATTAACACGTACACTAGTTACGTAGTTGTGACGATGAGTCAACTGACAACATTCATCACACAATTAGAGGAACTTAAAACATTTTTATAACTTTGTCTTAACCGAACTCATCAGTCCAGCGGGTAGAAGCATCACGTACGCCACTCGAGAACCTTTCTTCCTCAGCGGTAATCGCTTCTGCGAGCAATACGGTCTACCCAGTGCCATTTTAGCTCCTTGACTTTCTCTCGCAGATCTCCTTTGTCCGAAAGATATCTTAAAGGGAAATGCCAAGCGTAGCTCTTTCCGTGGCACGCTGTGTGACTCTTACTTTATTTAAGATTTGGTAAGAGGTAGTGCCACACTGCATGCTTGCATGCAGTCGAATTGGGCCGGCACGACCGGGGAGGTACCTCTCGTTTACACGAGACTGGCGTAAAGTGACAGCTGTGTGCTGTGGCGTTTCGTGCGGTGTGTAAGTAGCCGGTGGCCCATGGAGGTGGGAGGAGAAAGGAGGGCAGCGCATCTGTATAGCCTTTATGTGGATGTTTGTAGGCGTCGGTAGTCATGAAAACGGCTCCGGCTGCTCGTTTGCCCTCCTATATCATGAAAAAAAAAAAAGGCCCACATTTAGTGGCCAAGTCTCTTAGCCGTATGTTTCCGCGCTGTCCTCCTTTCTCCCCCCACCGTCGTGGGGCACCGGCTACTTACACACCGCACGAAAGGCGACAGCACAGCTGTCACTTTACGCCGGTCTCGTGTAAGCGAGAGGTGCCTGCGCGGTCGTGCCGGCCTAATTCGGCTGCACGCAAGCATGCAGTGTAACACTACCACTTTCGTAAATTGCAACATTTTAAAATATTAATATAGGTCCAAGTGAAAGGCGAATTGTGAGATATTTAAACTTTCTCTTCACCTTTGATTAAATATATTGAAAGGATAAGTTGCGTACGTCAAGTGTAAAAGTTTTTCGTTATTTCGATCAAAACCAAAGATTAGGAATTTAGGTATTTCAAAGTAACCTAATTTTCCTTAATATTCACGTCATGGTAGTTGTGTCCTTTTAAATAAAGATAGTTATCGAATAATTGCTTCACATAAACTAAAGTGATATGTTTATTTTCAGAGACGCTCTGTCAGTTATTTCCTATGGGCCAAGCGCTGATCAGCGTCTGTTCGCGAACAACGGCTGCAAGCGGTTCTCTCAACAAATTCCCTACGTGATACAAAAACATAAACCTAAGGATGAATTGTAGAACAAACAAGCGATTTAGTAAATTTTTATACTCGTAACTCCTGTAAGAAGGTTTTACATTAATCCTTAATAATAAGCGCAGATTAACTTTACGGCCAGTATTAATCTGGAATCTGTCAAATTCCTATAAATACAAATAATTGGACAGGTTCTATTTTAATACTTGGACTAGTTTTAAAATAGAAGTTAATCTATGTTTATCAATAAGGCCACAAGTTTAGTTCTGCGTTCTTTTATTTGGTGTTGCCGATTATGTAATGTTGCCTGTTTTTTTAAATTATAATATGTATATCAAATCACACCCAAATTGTCAAGCTTGTTGAAATGGAAATTGATATTTTAAGATTATTTATATAAGCCTAACCTTCGTTGATTATTTTTAATGCGGTGGAAGATCTTTAAGAGATATGATTATATTTCTCTGAAATAAGATACATTCCAAAAATGTTCAAAACTTTCTCCCAATTTTTTTTTTATAAAAAAGGTGTATAACACATTTTTACTAACGACAATAAGTGAGATAATCTATGTTTGCTTAATTATACGATTACTAAGGCACATGTAAGAATTATAAATGAAAATACAAAACAATGTTACCTAATAAAATTACATAGTTATTTACCTATTTAAGCAAAAAAGCACCTATTTTTGTATGCAACGTACAAGTCGTTGAATTGTCAATGTGAAGTTAGAAACCTAGGTCAAGTAGTGGACGGATAATGATCCTGCTGAGGATGCCGTGTACGCCTACCTCACGTAAGGGTTACCACGATATACACATGAAGAATGCTCTCAAATGAAGTATGGAGTATCTACCTACTAAATGTGTACTTAAATATTTTAGTCATAAAGTGTATAATAGTTTTCTTTGTGAAAGATAATTGACTATGGGCGTGCCTTTACTACTGCCAGTGGCTTCTAATAAAAGAGTGAAATTCGTTTATAAACGTGTCTAAGACTCGCACATGTAGCACTTTTGATATTTTTGTACAACATAAGATTAATTAGGTAGTCAGCGTTCTTTAAAAGATGATTAAATATATATTATTAATTTGTATACGGTGAGAAGTCATACTAACATGCACATCACATTGGCACATATCAAAATGACTTGTGTAACTTTCAATATAATTCTACCATAAAAACTGAATGAGTTAGGAGGAGTGTTGAAAAAAATAATGCGTCCAATTAAGTGAACAGTCCCAAAACTCCCATATGACTCCAGCGAAAGATATACAATTTGCATAATGTGGCTTGCTAAACGTGGTTAAGCCAACTTATTTGAACGCTGTCGAAATTAATATAAAAAAACTTGTCAAACTTTCATTAAGCAATTGGCATACAATGTTAATAAAATAAAACTGGGTATACTAGTAGTTGAAAAACTTTAAAAATTAAAAATGTATTGTACGGAGTATTTGTAATTACTAATTACATTAAATGATTTAAAATAATGTTTGTAAAGTAAACAAATTAAATGTTTAAAGCTTCTAAGTTATAACTTTAGTAAGTTGTGCTATGCTGCATTGCCGGCACCACCGGGGAATGTACATACGACTTGCATGATACCGCCGTGAAGTGACAGCTATGCTGTCAAGTTTCTGACGGTTTGTAAGTGGCTGGTGGCCCAGAGGTGGCGACGAAGAAGGACGAACAATGGTGCGGATGTCTGTTCTCCAGCTGCCCGTTTGTGCCCTTATACCTTATCTTCTGCTACTATACTATACTATTCAACAAACTTATCTTTAGTTTATCTGGATTTAAATCGGACGATTTCGTAAGACTTATTTTTCTATCCATTGTTTAAAGTTAGATGAATTGATAAAATACTCCATGAATTAATGATGGCGCTATAACTTTTATAATCATGGTCATTATATTGTACATTTGTTCTTACCATGTTTTACCTTGTGCCATGAATTAAATGCTCTGAAAGCTCAAATAGGTGTTTTTATTTTATTTCACTACTGTATCTCTTCGATCGAGCGATCTTCCAAGCATTTTTTTTCCATATGTATCAACATATGGAAAAAAAATGCTAAAATCAACATTACACTATCTAGACTGGTAGTGGCTCTTAGATACAGTGTAACCGGCATTTGGGATGCAAAACCGACTAAGCCCTTGCCTTCAGCCGCTTTATTTGGAGGGCCCCGCATCTGCAGGCAACAACTCCACATATCACTTAGAGTTCTAGTTAATTTGGTTAGGCTGGTATTAAATGCAGCGAGCGAGCGAAGCGACTAATTATGTTGGTTTGCTTTAAAACTATATATGCCTATACTTCCTGTAACAAAGTCAAATCATACTTTACGAAATCAAAAGTGCAAATCGTTCTTATCTCTATGTCATCAAGCGTTCAAAAAGATTCAAAAGAATGTCCTGCTTTCGTTTACAGTGATTGGTGATAAATGATCATAAATTACTTAAGCTATTTAGTAATATTGTTAATATCAGATATACATATACTAAGTATGGCAATTTTTGTTACCAATTTAAAAACTTAAAACTAAATACATAGTTATATTTCACCACGATTTAATCTGACAGTCTTGCCAGGACGGGGAATTATCAGCTACGTATCGGGGATTACCGCGATAGCATTTTAATACGCCGCCTCCAGGAAAACAGATAATTTCTGTTAGCTCTTAGTTATTTCCTTTTATTGTTTTTCATTTTATATTGTTATACTAGCTTCCGCCCGCGGCTTCGCCCGCGCGGATTTCGGACTTCAAAAATTATTCAAAATTTTAACTTATTATGTTATTCTGATATGAAAGCTACATTAATGTAAAGTTTCATGAAAATCCGTCCAGTAGTTTCGGAGATTAGCCCGAACAAACGGACAAACAGACAAAAAAAAAAATGTTCTGTTACTATTATAAAATCGCCCCCAATTAGTTTTTCGTAAATATATTCAATGTAGGTACAGACACTAAAATTTTACTGTTTTATTATATGTAGGTATAGATAGATATATATACGGTATTTTTATATTGTTAAGTTTGAATAATGTATCAAAAGAATTCTTCGGTTGGACAAATTGGATCAAATCTTACACTATTTGTCGTTATAAGAAATGTTGCAACGACGACTTATATAAGATACCTACAATATAGACAGTAAGTAAAACTGTGATTTAAACACTTTTATAAAACCTAATTACCTACACATTTTCAACACTCTAAACATAAGATGATGAAATTGCGTACCTACTCGTATTAATGCTAACTAGGTAGGTAACCTTATGGGTGCTTATGATGCTCTTAGGATTAAATTATTTCCATTACTTTGCTTATTTCCAGGTTTAAGATGAAATTTATCAAAGAAATTATACGGACAACCATTAGTATATAAGCTAATTAATGTGTTAGCGGACATAAAGCAGCCGTAAAAAACAAGAGCAATGAAAAAGTTTTAGTATTAAGTTTACATGGAAAAACTATGCTACAAAAATGATTGCACAAGCTATCTATAACAATGGATTAGAAAGTAACTACGTGAAAGTTTTCACGATGAAGGATTTCAGCTGTGCAAGTGCAAAAAGAACACAGGTAGGTACCTAACTAGAGAGAACAATATTAAAAGTAGATAATTAAAATTAGATATAGTAGGTCTCGGAGTTCGTTGAATGATACCATGTGCAGTTGCCGATAAGATATTATTTATATCAAATAAAAAATTGTCTCATCAGATGTTTAATGTATGTTTATTGTTTATACCTATTTTAGAGCGGTAGTCAGCAAACCTGGATATAGGAAAAACTGGATATGATAGCGACTTATAATATAATTGGGAGGTATCGGTGGCTAGCCAACCTCTAAAACTTTGCTTTCATAGAAAAGCACTGCCGTTACGGAGCGGCTTAGCAGTCAATGACTTCGATCGTGTAAACCATACGGATGAATCCTTGACATTTAATTTATATAGACATAATTATAGTGACGTAATCCACCGCTATATTCCGGTCGTTTCACGACGGCATCGCTATCAGTACCCGAAGTGAAATCAGTATTGGCGCCACCAGTACAGATTATCTAATATGAAACAGTTGATCGCCTCCGAGTTTTTTTACTTCACTAGCGTAAGGAAAATTAAATAAGTTGACCCCTTGCCGTTGGATCCGTGCGCTAGTCAAAAATGCTAGCGCAAATTGACATACTTTAAATGCATTATTTTCAGAGATAGTAATTATATCAAACGCCGCGCAGGAGGTACAGAAATAACATTGCGCCTGTCAAGTTTTGATAGCAACGACATGAAAAGGCAAAACCTGAATTTCTATGACTTTGAACCTGTGATCAGAAAAACAGCGTATGGAACTGGTAGATAAGTTAGGCACATTACTCATTATGGATCTTCGAAGCTGAAGAGCTCATTACTACAGTTTTTTTAAAGCCAAACAAGCAGCCTGAACATTTTGATAACTACCGACGCCCATGGAGGTTATACAGATTCGTTTATTCCTCCTTCCCTCCACCACCCGATACTACTAAATACTAAATACTCCACAAAACGCGATGATGTTGCCACCTTATTCTATATTCCAATCCCTGACCAAAGATTTGTTGTTTTTATATTTTTTTGCCTAAATCAAAATTAATTTTAGCTTTTTAAGCAATATCCAAAATGAAACTGAGACTCGCACAGTTTTTAATCTCAAACATATTGATTTAAGAAAGGACCTGAATATTTTTATTACGTTGGTAATTGTGCCTCTTCATCCCATTTTCCGTTTAGGAGGGTTCGAAGAATCTGAACTTTTCTCCAGCAATCAATAAGTCATTACATACTGTTTCTACCATTCCATCCATCCATTTCCACAGAGCGTCATGTTATAGCAAAGGGCTCTGAATTTCGCTGAAATGGTAGGTATATCCCTCTGAAGAAATGATTCGGTGAGTATATATTTATAGTAGCTTTTTTGTGACACAGATAACGCAACGACTCCCATTTCCCATCGACAACATATCATATTCATTCGCGGTACGCCCAGTACGATATTTCCGTATGAGACAAGAAGCTCGGGTGGCCCCTAGACATATGTCGAACACGATATTTAGTGCGGTATTGATTAAACCACTGGCCTTCAGCCGCTATGATTGGAGGGTCTTGGATCCAAAGGCAACAGATCGCTCCAGCGAAAGGATGGTTTCGGCGAAAAGGTCAGATTTCTCCTCCTTGCGGAATGTCATGTTCTTGCGGCTGCCTCTGAACAGTCCCTACTACGCTGTCGGAACCGTGCAATTGAATCTGATTCGCATCCGTTCCCCTACCACCGGTACTCCAAAAGAACAAGCCACCAATGCGTCCGACTCGGACCCACCAGTCGTCTTAATCCACGCCGCTGTCTGCTGATTCCGAGGAGGTGGAGGACTCCTCTGCTGAGTTGCTCTTAGTCTGGCCACTCTACCTAAGCTGTCCAGTATGGGTAGACCTGTCCGGTATAGCCTTGATGATCACAAGGGCACGCAAGCCCCCCATAACAGCAAAGTCGCAGCTTTTTTGGGAACCAAATAAGTCCTTTTTAGGAATATAGTTACGTAATAAAAATCGCATTTTAGTTCTAACCGAGATTGCAATTAAAAAGTACCTACTTAATTTCACCGATTTTATCGTGGTTTGTTTAGTTACACTAGGTCTTATATATCAAGCAATAATAATATAAATTCACATGCTTTACATTATACAACTACCATGGTAACCGGTTAGCACAGTTAGCTAGCAATATTTTTATAGTAAAAAGGCAAAAGAGCAGTTTGATCAACTTTGCCCATAGGCATCTGTATACGTATATCTGCTCAAAGCACTAGCGAATAGTTATCACTTCACGTAGGTAATATGCGAGCGTGAACCAACAAAAATCAATTTAAAATCTATTTTTGAAGTAAAACTTCTATACGCGCGCTTAACATGGGGAGTAAACCGGCGAGAGCGTTACAAAAATCACACATCTGGGGAGGCATGAGGGAGGCCAATGGAAGTTGTCATTCAAATTCGAGTAAAGTGTTTTTTTTTATTTAAAATTAAATATCATATGACATGTTTTCCTTGTAACTACGGTAAAAATGATGAAAATTAATAATTAAGTTTTACTTCAGTTGTGTGGTCTAAAGCACACACTTTTTTTTGTTTCAGGGATGCGTTATTAGTAGGGGTACGTAAATTTCGCAAATATATAAAACTCAAAATAGAAAATTTCGCATTTATTTCGCAAAAAAAAATACAGTTTTAAAAATTCAATGTGTTGTAATTTCTACATTTTCATCTTTCATTGTTTGCCTGCGATCAGTTACGACAATGTTGTAGATACTAATTTCTCTATATAGTTTGTGATACTAATTACCTCTCGGCATCAACACTATTGACAGGGCAATTGAGACATTGAACAGCTGCTTTTGCAAATCCAGGGTAGCAAGATTTTGATGCAACTAAAACTCGCATTACATCCACAGGAGTTTCTTGACCGACCAATATACGTAATAATTGTTAGCGCGTCTGATCAGCATTTGAAAGCACGTAACGTAAAAAGGTGCGAAAGTATTTAATTTTCAAATTTCGCTTTTATCGCAAATAAAATGCAGATTTAGCTTTTATCCTAGTTATTAGTTATTGTCTATGAACAGATTGGTTATCGACGGACCTTCGCGATCCGTGGCTGCAAACGTCTCCACATACAAGTCCGATAGGATAAAGGTACATGCATATTATAGGTAACTACAACAGAAAATTACGAATCGAATTAAAAACAAACTTGTATGATTAAAAATGTCTTTTTTTGTATTATTAATGTAAAATAATCTGTTTTATTTGTTGCATTATTTTATTCTATATTGATTAGGGATAATTAATAATCTGCAGTCCCACTTATATTATCTATTATAACAAATCCTACTTATATTTTAATCCTAATTATATTAAAATTTAGAATAATACTTTTTTTTTGGTATAAGTATTATTTGTTAATCTTGCACGCAAAAATACTGAACTGATTGGAATGATATTTGGCACATATAGGTATAGTTTTTAATCTGGAATTACATAAACTTGTTATCTCGAAACTATGTATTATGTATTAACCTTTGGTCAGATTTTACATGAGTATAACCGCGGTGCATAGTATTTCATAGCACTCTTGACTCACTGTTACATTTTACATGTTTGTAAAATTTCAAATTATTTATAGCATGTATAAAATTTATGACCTTTTTTGAAGATTCAGTTAGCAGGAGATACAGTCTATTCAGGGTTTTGTCCAGCTGTGGACTGAAAAATTTATGAAAATGGAACAGCACACTAAAACTTATATTTATATAGTAGTGCATATATGTATTAATGCTTACACGCGTAATAAACAACACATTTGTTTTAACAGGGACAATCGATAGAAGTGAAAATTTAAAAATATTTTAAAATGTTATGTATAGCATGTTTCTGCAAACATGCTATACATAGCATTTTATGATAGCAAGATCATGTCTGCACACGAACTCATACTTTGTCTAACTGCTAAAGAAGTATTCATGCCAAAGGACAATTTCAATATGAGATAATATGCAAAACAATCATATCTTGCATAAAATAATTTAATAAATAATATGAATGTTTACAAGTAATACACTTTGTACAAGGCTTTATTACACACAAACTTTGAGAAATGCAGAATGTGATTATTTTGATCACATTCTGCAGTAGACGTGTTTATAGCATTACTACGAGCACAAACATACATGTAGAAAATTATCAGGGTAACTTAAATGTTCAGAGAGCCACTGGAGAGGTGTGTCCATCGGTATCACTATGCCATGTGTTCTCAGCTTGACTGAAAAGAAATAATATAATTTATGTATCCCATATTTCAGTAAGAGCTAGTGTCACATTGCATGCAGCCGAATTGGGCCGGCACTACCGGGGAAGTACCTCCCGCTTACACAAGACCGTAAAAGTGACGCGTAAAGTGACAGCTGTGCTGTTGCGTTTCGTGTGGTGTATACGTAGCCGGTGGCCCATAGAGGTGGAAGGAGAAAGGAAGGCAACACATCTGTATAGCCTCTATGCTGATGTATGTGGGCGTCGATAATCATGAAAATGACCCTGACTTCCATTTGCCTCCTTAAACCACAAATGAAAAATATTGAGGTACATATTCTCATATCATAGACGATAATAAACCAGACTTCCCTAGTAACTATAAGTAAACAACAACATTAACCATTTCTAAAGATAGATGTGATGTGTTGCCCTTCATTTTTCCGTTTCCCAATGAATCATTCCACTTTAGTAAGCTTGCTCACATAGAGAAGCAGGTTACCGGCGCCGACAATTTCGGCGCAGAGTGGGCGCAGGTCCGAGCAGGTTGCACTCGAGCACTCGTATAAAGGAAGCAGGTAAATCGGCCTGTAGTGACCATCATATCGTCAACTTCATCGGACGACGACTTATTTATTATGGAAAATAGTTATTTAAAATGTTTGTATAATATATTAGTATTTATTATATTAGTATTATATTAATATATTAGTATTATAATTGTATAATATTAGTAGGATGTGAAAGTTTTTATGTTAATTAAAAGTGGAAATAGTATTAAAAAAACGTGTATTACAAGTGTATTTACAAGTAGAACTAAATAGTAATTACGTAATAATATCAGTGTACTTAATATATTTTCTATAAAGTAATATTATTTAAAAAAAATGGGTATTTTTTCATGTTTTAAGTTTATTATTAATGGTGAAACACCTCAATCGTGTTGGCCCAAGTGCTGCTACATGCACGCATGCATCGTGGCACTGCCAAGAATATTAACATTTATTTGAAAAAAACAATGTTTAATGAACACAAGTCTTATACGAGTATGACACGAGATACATTGTCCTGCATTTTCAAAATGCAATGGACACCCTACGTACCGGTAAATGCTCGAGTCGGCACTGGAAGTCGGCGCTTCTACCTGTAGGCGCCGAAAACCTGCTTCTTTATAAGTGAGCCATAAGATAACATTGCAAACGTGTCGGCGCCGACTCTGCGCAGATTTTATCGGCGCTGGGAACCAACTTCTTTATAAAAGCACCCTAAGAGGAAGTGGTATTGGTGCATTGCAGCAGAATCTGGCTGACCAGGCCTGCAGGCCATGCCTTGCTGTTAGTGTGTGGTTAGTGCATCTGCATTAACTTATTCGCATACATTAACTTTCATCTGTGGTCTCGCATATAGCAAGACACTCAAAACCAATTACATACATAGTCCAGTTAATAAAGGCCAAAACCCCTAAAAAATTAGTAACTCGCCGAAATTTTGAGGGTTTGTTCAGGAGGGTTGAACAACTTACCGTGTGATTTTGCAGCGTTGTGGGGTAAACGGAAAGGGTTGAAAAGGGGTGAAAAGTGTTTTATTTAAAATAAACACTTTTTACCCCTTTTCAACCCTTTCCGTTCACCCCACAACGCTGCAAACTTAATACGTTGTACAAAACGGTAACAACAACATAATACTAAGTTTGCAGCGTGTTACTAATTTTTTCAACAATGTTATAAACAAAAAACACTCATGTAAGCGAGAGGTACCCCCCCGATCGTGCCGGCCCAATTCGGCTGCATGCAAGCATGCAGCGTGGCACTACCTCTTACTACTGTTTTGATTCTCTACAAGTTTGGTTCATCCAATTTTTCTTCTAGGATATAGATATTTTGGAAATTAAATTTAAAAAGAGCAACAAATTCCAAATATTATTATTATTTCCTATGTTCCACGTTTTACGACATGAAAAAATAAAAACAAAGTTGTAGGGAATCAAATTTTTACTGGTCTGAAAAAAATCTGAACAAAAACAAAAAAAAAGGAAAAAAGGTGGGAACCAAAATTATTAAGAATTTGATTTATTTTTTATTTAGTCCCTACTTAAGGAACCTTCTGTCTTAAGTTATTATCATATCGATATTAAAAGTCTATTACATTTTAAATAAAAACATCGACTTGGCCATCGCATGATTCGATTCATTTATCCCATTTTTTTTTTAAATTCAAACCAAAAAAAATGAAAATATTTTTTTCGAATAGCCCACAAGGGGAGGGGGCATAGACCGGTTCCGGTATATCCATTTTTTACGCCACAGCCTGTATAGAATAGGGAAACAGCAGTTTCGGTTTTCTTTATAACATTGCTACAAAACATTTAATTTTATTTCCATTTACTTCAATATTTTTTTAATTTTAGTAATTACCTATATCTTTGTTGGTTAAATGAAAGAATTGATCGAATTTGAAAAATGACTATGTATGACAACAAAATATTCTCATCTAATATTACCCCTACATAGCTGGACGTTCCCCTCTCCCAAAGTACATTGGCCATATGACCATACACGTTTATTAAATTTAAAACTTGTTGACGAAAAAACGTGATCATGCTTTGTACCGGGCGGCTGTGCCTCGCACGGTGTGAATGACCCCGACGGACAATTCGCAATTAGGCGCTCTATCAGCTGATGGTACAGCGTATACAAAGTGAGAAAAAACTAAAAAAAAACAATGTGTCTAAACTATTGATCCAATTGATCTGATTTTTGTTGCGTACCCTGGAAATGATACACCAAATTATGTGCCTCTCGCTTTTATCAACCTTGTAAAAAATATTTTAAAAGTAAAGTTTATGGAAGGGATATGTGTACTACTCGCATGACATATACTTACTTTAGTATTCCTTGTATACTATTAGATTGACTTTACCAAATGAAAACCTTATTATATTATTCTTTAATATACAGGGTTAGTTTTTGGTCACGGGCCAAATTTTCATTTATGAAATAAAAAAAAATATATTTCCATACAATTACTTTGTCCCATGTTATAAACATATTTCTTGGTTACCATGTGGCATCTAGCTCGCGTGTCGCGAAGCCCGGCGTCCTTATCCTTGAAGTCGATACATTTCGTGTACGAACAACAATTCATGTATTTTTAAGGACCATTTCCAATAGATTTTTATTTAACAAAATTACAATTAGACGGTAATATTTTTTAAAATACACCTTTGGAATTATGTATACTTCTTTATTTTAAAATTTGGCCGGTGACCAAAAACTAACCCTGTATACTAATATTATAGAGAGGAAAATTTTGTTTGTATGCAGTGAGTTGTTACTACTACGTACGATACGATAGTAATATAGTTCAATGTTTGTATGTGTGTTTGCCTGCGTTTGTGTGTGTTTGTGTGTATGTTTGTTTGTGTGTGTTTTTGTGTGTGTTTGTGTGTGTGTTGTATGTTGTGTATATCTATATCGAAAAATTTTAAATCTTACTAAGTATAACGAGAGTGAACCTAACTTAATTAAAAGTTTTAATAAGTCTCAAGATGCGATTTAACATATTGAAAGTAATCTTGAATTACTATTTAATAAAACAAATTAACGTATGATTTTTTTAATTGACAAAATAGTTTTTCCAAATATCAAATAATCTACCTAAAATTTTAAAAGTGCCCCTATTAGCCTACTATTACTAAGCACACCTAATAAACTGAACACTTAACCTTTTGCACGCCACGGTCGGGTATAGACGACAACCGAAATCGTGCCCCACACGCCACCGTCGTGTATAGCCGACAAGAAAACGACATTTTTTAAGTGCAAATTAAATATACTAAATTAAGATTTCAGTGTTTCTTTATTCTTTTATTTTAAACTACAATGATGTTATTGTTAAATGGCACAAAGATATATATTCATTACTTTCATTTCATTAGAAAAAACAATAATCAAAAATAGGTAATCGAAATCCGTAAAAAGGTGTTGCTCTTCACGCCACCGTCGTGTAGAGCCGACAGCTAGGGAAGGGTAAGGTTCGATAAATAAAGTAACTTTTATTTCAATTTTATACAATATTTTTTAAAAAGAAGCCTACTATTACCACGATAATTATTTTTAGTGTTAACTATTCGTATTTGAACATTCGTAATGCATAATATTTATAAAATTGTGAAAAAAAATCATAATTTATATCCTTAGATCGATAGTTTTTAGTCTACTCACGCACATCCCCATGAAAAGTGCGTTTATCAGTACCTTGTACGCCACAGTCGGCAATACACGACAAGCGGTGACGTCATTAGCGTTACGAGAGATTGCTAGTGACTTACGTCGAGTGTATGAGTGAGTTAATATTAGATGTGCGAATTTTAATTAAAAATGACTGGCAGTCAAATGACCACTGAAGAACTACTTCGTGTGTTAGGAGATGAAGAGGATGATGAATTTTCGGAAGCGTTATCTTTAAACGAGGACGATTTATTTCATTAGTTCATTATATTTATGATTTTGGTTGGCATCACTAATAAAGAATGAATAGGTATTAGAAAAGTTTTCATCGTAGTGGAGCAAGTAATATCGGGCAGTTCTCCTAATTACAATTTTCGGTTTTAATTATAGTTTTATTTATGTCTTCTGAGGATATAGCCGGACGTTCCTCGCCAAGTATTTGAAAAAGAAGAGGGCAGAAAAAACAGAAGTCTGCGAGAAAAAATCTAAAAACACCCAAGTTTCTGCAGGAGATCTAACAAGTTCTATTATGTATCAACGGAATATATGGGACAAGATTCAAGAATGAAATAAAATGTGACGTATCAAATTTACCGCGATTGGATTTTACTGACGAAGCAAGACCTCGCGACCCACGAAATGCAGCGTTCGCAAGACGGGTTGCATTTGAATTGAATCGAGTTCCGGAAGAAAAACGCTCAGTGACGTATGTAAATATACTAAATGTGATAAGAAAAATACGTCAAGAAATGGACTTAGATGACATTTTTATAAATACATAGAATTTTTATGTATGATAATTTTTCGTTATGTCCCCTCACTATCACATCCCCACTCCCATCGAAGAAGTTGTTAAAAGTCGTGTGCCAGCCACGCCAGAGTCGTGTCTACCCGACAGCGGATGACGTCACATACGAGATTAGTGATGTACCTTATTATTATTTGGTTTATGTGCGTGTAGTTCTTGTGTCTGTTTATTTATATAAATTTAGGTTGTTTAGAACCTTGTAACTGGTTTAATGATAGTATAAAAAAAAATAGGGACAAATAAAATAAAATAATAATGAAATGAATAACAATATATTCAATTAATATGTAATGAAATGTAATGATTTGGCTATCGATAACTTATATCGATAAAGGTGTTGGAATCTCTATTTTTTTTGTAGGTATTTTTACTGAATTTGTGGCCTGGCGTAGGGGGCGCGCCGATGCATTTGCGGTCTGGCGTGCAAAAGGTTTTTCGTTAACATAAGGCGAGCAATACCGTGAGGCGATACTGTATTATCCATAGATTATATACTTGGTATTATCTATGGTGAGGCGTGAACCAGAGGTATAATCAAAGAGTTATAATAATATAATATGGGAAAGAGAGCCCTCTCATGAGTTTTTTAAGAATCTCGATTTGATCGACGCCACCTGCATTTTGGCGCGGGAACTACAATTATATATATAGATACATATAGGTTACTATATTCTCTAAAATTTCGCTGCTTTCGAAGAATACTGTTGTAACTCAAAATGAGTGAATTTCTCAGTACAGCAGTTAGAAGTACTATATTTGAAGTATGCTGTACTGAGAAATACACTCATTTTGAGTTACAGCAGTATTCTTCCAAAG
>LUGF01048202.1:108220-125843 GCA_001625245.1 Calycopis cecrops | reverse complement strand
ATTATTGATACTGAACCAAACCAGAAAATTTGGAAGGTGACCAAAAAGTAATCCTGTATATCTAATAACAATGCCACTGTTTGTAGATATATACAAGGTTGATAAGAGAAGAGCCAGAGGCGTTAAATGAAACCACATATTTAGTGTATAATTTCCAGGCCACACCACAAAGTTCAGATCAATTAGAGCAATAGTTTAGCCATAGGAATTTTTTAAAGTTGTTTCTCACTTCGTACACGCTGTATCCTCAACTGATCGCCGATTATGGGCGGCTGGGGTCATTCACCCCGTGCGAAGTTGCCGTTCACTATACACGCCGGTTTTGTACCATGATTACATTTTTTCGCTATTTACCTTCTTTGAAAAATGTATTTTCGTGTAAAGCCTTTTTTTTAATAGTTTCGGATTAACTGTAGGCACTTATAGAATGTGGTTTAATTTAACGCTTCTCGCTGTTATCAACCTTGTATAATTTATAGACTTTTTTCTTACACCAAGACATATCTCCACAATATTTTTGTCGATGTTAATGAGCGTCAATAGTCGCCATATTGACTCCTACAATTTTAAAAGAAATTGAGTGGACTCTGCGCTTGTGATTAAACTTGTTAGAGTACAAGTTGATTAAAAAAATCAGGCCTATTTGATATAATTTAGTTTCTCTCTTATTTTAGATAAACATTTTGTAGCAAAAACCCTATTGTTCTTGCCAGGGACATAATCTAGACTATAAATCTAGACCGCCATGCAACCTAGTGGCAGAAATGTGAACCTTGTGCTAGCAAATTCACAAACTATAGTGCAACAAACTTATCTGACCCGGTGACGGCTGGTGACAGCAGCGCTGTAGATGGCTGTAGTCCAATGAAGTGTTGCCATTAAAATAAAAATTCCGATTTTTAGAGTAAAAGTAATGTGTGATGCAGGGACTAATTAAATTTATGCAACCACAACACTAAAATCATGATAAGTATTATTTGAATAGTTAATTAGAAATTATAAATTAGAAATATAAGAGTGAAGTATCATACCTACTTTAATGATTTATTATGAACAAACAATTTTACAAACGGTTCTAATTGCGCTTGGAGACGTTTCTCTTCTTGCATAAAAGATAAAACTTTTGAAATAATGTTTCTCCCATCTCTTTAGGGTACATGTGTTATGTGCGTCGCTCTACCAATAAAACTGACAACAGATTGTCATTTCAAAATATCAGCTTTATTTCCCGTCTTGGCCAGCGCGTCAGATAAGTTTGTGGCACTATAGGGATCAAGTTTCTAGACTGCCAACAGAAAGTGCTGCCTCTGTATTTCGTGCACGGTCCCTATGCCTATTTAGCTAACGTATAATATCACATATGTCAACATGTCATTGTCATTGTCTTTTGCTAGCACTTAATTCCTAAAATTATCACTAGGTTTACATTCCGCGAAAGTGCTGCCTTTGTTTCGTGCACGGTCCGTATTGTATAAATGCATCTCATTTAGTACTATTCAACTTAAACATATGAAATATGTATTAAATAATTTAGGTACAAGATAGGTATATCAATATGGTAAAATAAAAAGTCCTGTATAATTCGACCACGAGAATAAGTTACATCGGCTTTCGTCGTTGACGCAGATCAGCGCAACATAGGCCGATCTAATCCGATTTGTCACACCAATTCAATAAAAACCTTATTCCACAACTAATAAGGCTTAAAATATAATAAGACGTGAGCTTATGCTATCTCGCTCGCGATATCTGTGCTGCATGACTTTTGACGTGTGTATGAATGATAGCCAATGAGAGCTGACGTTTGGCTAAGAACTGACGAATGCCAATACAGCCAACTCTCGTTTGACCAATGGCGAATGAAGAATTTCCCGTGCAAAAATATTGCCTGGTAATTGGCTTAAATAATTTCGCGCCTTTCCAAAAAATGATTTCTGCGCAGGTGTAACTTATTTCTATGACACTATTATACCTACCTACTCGTGCATTTCGCGAAGCCAGATCCAAGGCAGCGCCTATCAATGGCGGATGGCGCGTTTCACCATTGACGTTCTGCTGCTCAGCGTCAGCGACTTTCTAGATTGGTCCGCGATCCTACCTACATGTCGTTGACCCCTTATCACGTGACAACCAGATGTGTCGTATTAGGTATTTGCCCGCAAAAGTTATCGAAATCAATGTTTGTATTAACAATAGGCTATTTGACAAGTTTTCAAAAACCACTACAGAATGTTTATCAGTGATCAGGGAACTTATACATTTTTTTGTTTATAATGCTGATAAGTATTTATCTCAAATTTTCAAAATAAAGATTTATAATATACTAGCTGCGCCCCGCGGTTTCACCCGCGTTTTCGATCCTGTAAAAAATAGAAAATCATCCCATGGCATTCCATACGAACATTTTTTCGGGATAAAACTAACCTATGTGTTAATCCCAGGTTACCCTCTACGTGTGTGCCAAATTTCATGAATATCGGTTCAGCTGTTTTTGCGTGAAGGAGTAACAAACAAACATACAAACTTTCGCATTTATAATATTATTAGGATAAAACCCGCGAAAACGATTCTTTAAGAAAAAAGGGGTCTTGTGACGTATTAGCTTTGTAGCGTTCCGAAAATCACTGCCAGTACTATTTAGAACTGTTTTGTTATTGTTGTCAGTTGACAAATCCATAAGTTGAACTAGAAATTTGACAAGGAACTAGTACTTGGATCGTAGACAGAGAATACAACTGTCTACGACTTGGATGAATGAAATATACTTTATTGTCATTGAAATATAACAATCATAGTAGTAACAACTGTTTATTGTGCATATTACAGAATACAGAAAAAAAGTTACATTTTAAAGTAATTGACTAGTGAGAGTACTAGATAGTAGATTTCAGAATGCAGCCTCTATGATTTGTTGGCTCACGTACGTCTTAAGTCATCGTCAATTTAACGTCGTTTCGAGTCACGTGACTCATGAATAAAAATACGTATTTAAAAAAAAATGTTTTTAAAATAAAGTATTGACTTACAAATTATTTCACTATATAATGACTGAAAAATCATATTAATTAAATTTCAAATTCAATAAGCTTTTATTTGTAATACTGTCAAATAGCCTATTGTTGTTGTTGTGTGTGGCGAATACTTGATTATATCGAACCTTGATATACCTATACGTGTATGTATAAAAGGACCAACAGGATTTCTGTTACGTACTGTCCTTTTCATTTTCCAAAGGAATCGCACTGGTCTACGTGAAGTGAGTTTTTATGCAGGGTTAGTTTTTGGTCACCGGCCATATTTAAAAATAAGGAAGTAAACACCAGTTCAAGGGTGTGTTTTAATTTTATCGTCTTATATGTAATATTTTGTTACATAAACATCGATTTGAAACGGTCGGTAAATATACCTACACGCATTAGCACCCGAAGAGTGTTGACCTCAACAGCTGATTGTGTTTCGTATCCATTGCGTGCGGTCGCCGCTGCGCGCGGCGGCAATGATCAATTATGTTACCCACACTGTATTTATTTTCGTACGGGATAAATATTTTTTATATTATTTTTCTTATTTGTTTTATTTCATAAATCGAATGTATTATCCATTCTGAACTAAATCTGAAAATTTGGCCGGTGACCAAAAACTAACCCTGTATATTTATTTAACTTACTCGATATTTTCAATTGTACAGTTGATAGAGCGATGTTCAATAAAACAAATCATATTAAATAACTTTCAGAGCTTAATAAAAAGCTTCATTCTTAGGATGTCTCTATAGTAGCCATAGCGAACGTCAACGAAACCTGTGTGAAAAAAAATTGAGGTAGTGCTGCCGCCATGTACCTCTCGCTCACATTATACCTACAAGATAGTTTTACTAGCAATTCTAGAGGTTATACTAAAAGTCTGCCTATGAATGATTCCTTTATTTTGATTTACATTACACATAATTATATACTGTTATACTCGTCGGGCCACACGCGCTGCACTATCCAGTCCATGTAGCCCGTCACCTTGGTGTACACCGAGGGGTCATTGCTGCCGCAGTTGGAGCCGAAGGACACGATGCCCACCACGAAGTACGTGCAGACCAACTCCTGGATCTTCAACATGAGCGGGCCGCCGCTGTCTCCCTGTACAAAGAGGTATTTTAAGCCACGACGCAAAAGACGGGTGTTATAAAATGGAAGTATACGTATGTCTGTGGTAACATGTCTCTCACGGGCCGACCGATTTCGATGCGGTTCTTTTTATTGGATAACTAGCTTCCGCCCGCAGCTTCGCCAGCGTGGATTTCGGACTTCAAAAAAATTCTAAATTTTAACTTAAGTATTATGTTATTCTGATATGAAAGCTACATTACTGTAAGGTTTCATGAAAATCCGTTCAGTTGTGTGTGTGAAAGAGTAACAAACATTCTTACAAACTTTCGCATTTATAACATTAGTAGGACTAGTTTATGTGCGGTGTCAAAAAATCAGCAGCAGTATAAAAAAATCAAGTTAGAAGAGTGTCAACTCTTATAATTTTCAAATAAAAAATGTGTACAGTTTTAAAAAGTAAGGTGTTTTCACGTGGTACGTCCGTATCATAGCCACAGATTAATAAACCTAATCATAGCGACCTTTGAGTAGGTATTCAACCAAGCGGAGAAGCCGCCTACAGGCGTGCTTCTCCGCGAAAGGGGAGCAATGGTGCATTTCGGAAACAATTAATGAGGTTTTTATGCTAGTGTGAAGGATTATTTTTGTGTGCTTGTATGTGTAGTCCAATTGCGTTAGGGTCAATTCAGACCAAAAGCGCGGTGAAGCGCAGCGAAGCGGAGCGCAGTTTATGTGTCATATGAATTTCAACTTTATAATAATTAATATAATACTTATTATCGCATAAGAAACTCGAACGAAACGCGCGGATTCCCGCGAAGTCGCTGGAATGCGCGAGAAGTCGCTGGAATGCTCCAGAAGTCGCGAGAATTCGATAATAAGGACTATAGAAATGAAAATAAAGTTGAAATTCATATGACACATAAACTGCGCTCCGCTTCGCTGCCCTTCGCTGAGCTTTTGGTGTAAATTGACCCTTAGTGTTTAGCGGGTAGCTACCGCGTCCCCACCGAACTCGGCAGACTTGCGTTCTCGGCGAGAATGTAGACATATTTGGTTAAATATTCAAAGATAGCTATGTTTCCAACGCGTGTCAATTACTTACTCTGCAAGAATCGGTGGTGTGGCCATCTTTAAGCACTCCATTAATGCACCACATCTTACTGCTGTCCCACTCGAAGCCTCTCTGATCGAACTTTGTGATACAGTCTTGGATGTTATGTTCGTGGGCATTATTAATCTGAAGAGCAAAACAGTGAAAAAGTTAGTTCTTTAATAATATTATCTGTGGACTTAATACACCACGTTAGTCTAGCCCGTGATAAGTACCATAAGGACTTGTGATACGGGTACTAGACAACGGAAATATATTTAAGATTTTTATTATAGAAATACATATAATACATAGACAAACATCCATGACCTAGGCGGGATTCGAACCCGCGACACCTGGCGCTACATGCTCCGCCCTGTGACACTGCGCCAGCCTGGTCGTTCCACAACATTATTCCACTTCATAAGCCCCCGAGACGATGCGATTGTTCTTTGCGATTCGCCATTTCTCACTGGTCGAAACGACAAATTCTTATCCTTAGGGTCAATTCACACCAAAAGCGCGGCGAAGGCCAGCGAAGCGGAGCGCAGTTTATGTGTCATATGAATTTCAACTTTATAATAATTACTATAATACTTATTATCGCATGAGAAACTCGAACGAGACGCGCGAATTCCAGCGACTGCTCGAGAAGTCGCTGGAATGCTCCACAAGTCGCGAGAATTCGATAATAAGTACTATAGCAATGAAAATAAAGTTGAAATTCATATGACACATAAACTTCGCTGCCCTTCGCCGCGTTTTTGGTGTGAATTGCCTCTTATTATAACGGAAGTTTGTGTGATTAATTCTTACGCGTAAAAATTAATGGTCCCTTGAGATTGAGGTCCACACACTTAGGAACATAGTGTACCTACCTATATAAATATTGTCTTCTATTCAGATAAAATTAAACTCTAAATCTATGGACGATCGATCACTAATCGGAAATATATAAACCTGCAGTGATAAATTAAATATTATAGGGCGACAATGCCCCGCCTAGGTCAGACTTAAATTACTTGAGTTGAGTTAAGTGTTAAGCGGCCGGCTGTGAAGCAAAACCTACATGGCTTACAGCGCCTATAACAATCTGTGACCTTCATTTACAAGATGATGCAAATCAAAGACTCTTGAATAGAATTTGCTACAGGCCCCGATCTTGCTTAATCCCGATACCTATAAAGAAAGGCTCAATAAGTAAAGGCGGGATAAAAAGAAACCGCGAGGGTGAACCTGAAAGTCAGTGCTAGGATAAATTAGCCCTTACTTTATCTGAGGTCACCTTTTTGTGAAACGTGCTGCTTACCTTTAGAAAGCTTCTGATCTTTAATGTTTAGTTTAGTTAACTACTTGTTTTTCATCTTTGCATTGTTTTTTTAATTAAACCTATGCTATATTCTTGTACATCTAGGTACATTATGTAAATATTCTCATTAGGTGCAGTGTATTTTTCACAAATAAATATTTATTTATTATATACTAGTTGTACCGCTACACGTGGCGCCATCTGTGGAAAATTGGTCGCACCAACTCAGAAACCTTCGTGGGCTCATGCACAACAACTTTGCTAAAGATCATCACATGATCAAATGTAGGTATAGTTTACGATTCTATAAAGGACATACAGACAAATTTATTTATTATTTATTTATATTACCGCCAACAGTTTGTCGGATGTGTTGCCCTTGTTGGTCGTTTCTCCCCATCCGGCGATCATGTACGGGTAATCCGTATTTATTTCAGGCACGGGCAAACACGCTGGACGAATAAATTCCGACAGCCTTACTCTGGAATTAGAAAACATTTTAAAAACTTGATGGTCTATCCGTTTAAGACTTTCAGTCCTCTGTTCTACGGCTTTAATTCAACTGTATCGGGAATAAGCCACGCTAACTAGTGGCTTAAATGTGAATCTTGTGCCAGTAAATTCACAAACTAACTATATAGATAAAGTCAAAGATATAGATATAGATATATTATATTCTAGGTACTTTATAAATCTTATTACCAGTTAGGTAGAGTTTAACCCTGATTGGGTGCAACCAAATTCCCTTTCCGTAGTAGCACAATGGAAGACGAGGGATAATTATATAAAGACGTTGTTGTTCGTTAGCTGAAAAGTATTTACCTAATATCATTCAAAGTGTTAGAAATAACTAACAAGTTGGTTAACAATTCTAGCAAACTTATTTAGCCCCTACCACTCCACTGCTGGATTTTAATGATTGTTAAGGGGGCTGATCTAATACTAATTAAAAAGGGCAAACATATACTAATTAATTGTTACAATTAAGCAGTTATTTATAAAATGTTAGTTTGTGGTCGAACTCCTTCGAAATTGTTCGACCGTTTTTTACGGAATTTGCAGTACCTACCGTAGATAATAAATATTGTACTACATCTTACTTAATTACCTACCTACTATGTTATAATGGTGTTAGGACAACAAGAACGTATGAAATAATATGTAGTAAACCAGTGGCGCCATCTAGCGTCGTATTTGTCTAAACGTGTCTGTACGATATCTAAATTTAACTGTCTTATAAAATCCTCTTTCCTATACATTTGATGCTTTTAAAATACATTTTATAGATAGAGCAACTCTGCCTTCTGATTGTGACATTTTACAATGAGGTATCATTGTAAATGACAATATGATATGATATAATAAATGACACAAATGACAATTTACAATGAGGTACTTATCATTGTAAATTGCCCTGATAATCTCATATAGAACGTAACAGTACCTATTGTGGAAATAATATGTATTGTAATGTATATGTTGTATTAGCAGTTGAGAGAAAGGAAATAAATAAAGAAATAAAAAATAATGCCCTCTCTTATCTTAACTTGTATATAGTCATTGCAATCTTGTAGGTACTGTCTCCCCCGCTTTGACTGGGGAGGGAAATTGGAATTACTTCCTACCAGTGGCGGCTGTCCTTTAAGTGCGCCCGTGCGCTGAACCACCACATTTTTAATGCCTCAAATGTCAGCAGAGTATGATATGGTGTACACTAATTAAAAGGATATCAATTGTCTTTCAAATATCTGTGATCGATTAAATAACGAAAAATTCGACGTAACAATTTTAAGCTCTTTGCCAAATTATTAAGGCTTATTTTGGCCTGTAAGAAAGTTCCCGTGCTCTCCGTTGATCCGATCCGAACTTCTAATAGAATACAAGCTAAAACGCCTGACGCGTGAGACAAAAGATCGTAGAAAATATTGTATGGAGAAATAAGCCAAGTTTCGTGCGCTGCTCGAGCGAACCGAAGGTTACCGATAGTATCCGAAGTTTGACGAAGTTCGTAACCCAGAGCGCGGCGGCCAAATTACCAATAAAAAAAATATATAAAAATAGCAATATTAGATCACCTTAACTAATATCTAATATATTAGTTAATAACTTCCAATTTAAATGAATAAAAACTCCCTCGTAAAATCAATTTAACATATAATTCGACAATAATGAAACGGACGATACGTAAGCGCAAGAAGATCGCTTATTGGTCAATTTTGAAATTCACGGAATCGACTGCATGCATATCATTGGTCAAAACTCGATGTAACGTATTATACGACTTGTGCGATATTGCAATAAACTGTATTCTCTGTCTACGCAATAAACACACGATATTTGACATTTGTATTAGTCGACTTATTTTGAATAGCCAATTAGAAGTGAATGTTAAATATTAGGATATTACTGTTTGACGTATTACTAAACTACAGATTCTTCGTGTTTAATTGTTTGTCAACAAACGTAATTTTGTGAATGTGTTTTTGATTGTTTCGTGTTTGTTATAAATACTGTGTGAGACAGTGGTTTAAATTAAAATGAGCGTCAACATTGATATATTAAAGAAAACATAAAAACGTTTGAAAAGAAAGTTGAAATGCCGGCCGGTCCGCCAAGGCTGGTTCTTAATTTAATACAACAGTGCAAACCAAAAAATAAAACCTTTACCCGAAGTTTTAAATCTGAAATGTATACCAACTGGGTGAGCAAGTAAAGTGCACCGCCAGTTCTGTGACGCACCAGCCGCCACTGCTTCCTACTCCTATTTTTCTCTGATAAAACGCGGGTCCCAAGACAGTTTCAGCTTTTCCCTTTGGCTCCCTGCAGTCATATCAATGGAGTGGTTGCCGCTGTCGATTCTGGAGACATAGGATTAGCAGCGGTGGGAATTAGTGGGCCAAGCCCGTCAAAAATGTGTGTGCTTTAAACCATACGACTGAAGTAAAACTTCATACACGAACCATAATATGAAAGGCACGGCTATGAGAGGGAGAGAGAGGAAGGAAATGTGCGCGCGCCCTGCTCTTTCTTGCTCCTACAGTAATATCACGTAACTCTTTCTTCCTGTCCTCGCTAACATATCTCTCTCTCAACTTCCGTTCGCCTCGCCCGATCACACTTTTCGTAACGCTCCCCCGTCACGCTATGAGGATGTCTATGGACGTCGATAGTCATGAAAATGCTCCTATAGGGTATTATACAATTTTTTTATTTTTTTTTATTTAATTCTTTATGACTTGTTAAACAGTTATAAATACGTTACATAAATATTTCCAGAAAAAAAGTAGTATCAACAACAAAAAATAATGTTAAAGTTTGAGTTATTTTATTACACATTTACACTCGCGCCTAAAACAGTGCAAACTGTCATGGCGGCGCAATATGATTAGATTGACGCCAAACGCAAATGACAGTGAGTGTAAACACTAGGCAGTTCGGCTAGAGTTTACTTGCCAGTGACGTCATTCGAGTTTCAACCGATCACAAAACGTTTTTGACGTTGACAAATAATTGCTACTTTATTTCGCAAATTTTACAATAAACATGCATTTTTTTATATAAAATAGACTTGTATACGGTTTATTATTATCTTATTTAATATGATGACTATAATTCGTAGTATATTTTTGATAGTGTCAAATAGCCTATTGTTCGTTTACCCCTCTATACCATATAAAAGTCCCTATGGACAGCACCTTCTGTCGAGCTCCAACAGCGCGATGTCGTGGACTCTGGCGACAAAGTCGTAGTCCTCGTGGGATATCCTCTTGTCGATGTTGTACAGCTCTCCGCCGTGCAGGTCCGCCTTGTGCACAGTTCCCAGAAGAGCGAACCTGACCGCTCCGCTGAAAAAAGTTTCAACTTAGAGCTGAGCTGCAGGCTTCAAATAAAGTTTATTGATGTTTCTTTGAAGGGTCAATTTTTTTATTCGGATTTTTAAAATTCTTTTTTTATTTTTTTTTAATAGTTTAAGAGGACAAACGAGCAATCGGAGCCATTTTCATGACTACCGACGCCCACAAACATACGCATAGAGGCTATACAGATACGCAGCCCCTCTTTCTCCTCCCACCTCCATGGCCCACCGGCTACTTGCACACCGCACGAAACTCGACGCGCGAGTTGTGGCCGGCCAAACTTACACGAGTCCTGCCTGTCCGGCTTTTGTTAGGCTTTTCATGACCTTACCTTTTTTTAAAGACACGACTTCTAATACGTCCATAAGAAAAAACTACCAATTTTTTTCTTTAAAAACCTTTGATAATAATGGTGGAGACCTGGTGACCCGGAATACAGGCCCCTAAAGTCTAGCTTGGGCACCAGTCTACAACAATTTACCAATGTTTGTATTTTATTATTTTTTACTGCTTAAATACTGTATTAAAAAGTGTATTGTGGTGAGAAAATAAATAAATAATTATTATTGTTATTATTACTGTGTATTTGAGCTTATGTGAGGCTTTTTGATTTTTGGGCCTGTCAACCCTATCACGGGGGGCCTTTTATAGAACAACTGCACAAATGCTCTTAAGACCCCTGAGGCCCCTTACGCGGCCCGGGGCTGCAGCCTATGCCCCCACCTGGAACCGGCGCTGTACTGACACTAGCAACAAATACATTGTGTTAGTAGATACTCACTACGTCTGGTCAAAGAGTACATGGGCTGCCGTAAGTATATACTTGTCGCTGATGAGCGAGCCACCTCCGATCCACACTATATCCACGTTATCTTTCGGATCAGTGTTGCGACATCCAAGTACCGCCTGCAAAATACATTATTTCATTACATTGTCATTTCAGGTTCCGATAATCATTGCGACGGGAGCTCCATGCTCCACGGGGCTGCGTCCATCCATTCCCATCGAACGTGACTATAGCAGCAACGTCAGCCATCTGATATAGATGGCGGTGTGGATTGGAACGAGTGGCGGGTCCGATTTCGGACACGTGGTCCGAAATTGGAAATGGTGGCGTGCTTCTTTGGAGCAGGGCCAGGGGTCAGGATGGGAACCTGGCCCCATTGGACAGTTCCACGTCGAATTACGTCCCCAAGGAGAAGCCTGGGCTTTTCGCCGAGGCCAGCCTGTCGCTGGAGGGATCCTGTTGCAGGGGTTGAGTCGGTATTGTACTGAGTGTCGAGTCCGATATAGGTCTAGGGGCCACCCGGGCTCCTAGATATGACACGTAAATGTCCCCTGCCTCCACAAAAAAAGGGTTCTAGTAGGGCCACCTAAGAACGTGTCACGACTCACTCTCACACTGAGACCGGACACATCTTCGCGGTTCATCCCAGATGGTGTGTATAAGCATTTTCCCTGCGACAAAAAATGGACAGCAATACTTTACAACGTTGACATAGATCACGCAGGTGATGTCGTGGCCAGTGGCGCCAGAAGGGCCCCCTGTGAGACACTTGCGAGTGCTGATTTTTTTTTTTTTATGGTATAGGAGGGCAAACGAGCAGTCGGAGCCATTTTCATGACTACCGACGCCCACAAACATCCGCATAGAGGCTATAGGTACAGATGCACTGCCCTCCTTTCTCCTCCCACCTCCATGGGCCACCGGCTACTTACACACCGCACGAAACGCGACAGCACAGCTGTCACTTTACGCTGGTCTTGTGTAAGCGAGAGGTACCTCCCCGGTCGTGCCGGCCCAATTCAACTGCATGTGTGTGTGGCACTACCTCTTACTAATTTCCCGAATTTGAGATTTGAGATTCCGAAGCCACCGGCCAGTCCAGTCACCACTGCTCATAAAGCAGCTCTGTTCGAGTATTATAGAAAAAAGCAGGGGTCCCATAAGTGTGCTACGGACTCCTAACGTGTTATGTACTACCATATGCGGAAACTCCTTCGGCTGCACCTCGTATCCGCTAATTATTCGGTCGCTAGTCGGAATGCCGCATGTGTTGTGTCGGCGATATGCGTTTGGGTCTTCTTCAGAAGTGACGCACTTGTGCAGGTACTGCTGATAATCCAGACATTCTGAAATTAAATTAAATTCTATTAAATTAATTGGAAGTATACATTTGATACTCTTGGCGTCTGGCTGGAACACTAGCTGCTGACGTATTTCCGGCCGCCTTTGGGACTTCGGAAGATGGTCGTATTATTTGTACGTACTCCTTAACTAAATATACGAGATATTGAATTTTATATACATTTTATTAAAACAATGGTCAATAGGTTGTTTAAAATTAACCCATATTTAAAAGTTCCCGTGCGATAAAAGGAAAAACGTCGTATAGGATAAATAATTTTATCCGTACATCTGTTTTTGGCGGAGCTTCAAGCTGAAAAAAACAAATATTGAAGTGGATCGGAGACGAGGAACTTCTAAGTCACCGTAATAAAAAGTGTGGCCGTTTATCCCAACAGGGATGTTTTAATTCTCGTCCGAAATATATTATGAAGCCGCATCTAGAATATAGACAAAAATGTCTGGCCAAGATAATAATAGCATAACCTATTAATCTTAATAATCCGGTTTGCCTCCTCCCAGACTAGCTGGGAAAGAAGGGGGGGTCTGCACCCCCATCGACCACAAATACAGAGGCTCGAGCTACCTTAGGGCACTCGCCTCTTATACAGATGAAGCTGCACTGGGTCTTCAGCCTGTTAGCGTAGAGTCTACCTAAAAAAAAAAAAAAAAAAGACAAAAATGCGACTATCCTACTAAAACACTTGATAAAATGTATTGTCACTTTTTGATGGAAATTCATATCTATTATTGAACATGAACTTTGAAATTTTAACTATCATATTTATTCAAAAGTGGAAATAGTATAAAAAAAGTATATTATTTCATACAAGTATACTAAATAAGAACTACGAAGTCCCAATAGTTTTGGAAAAATTGGCTGTGACATACGGACGGACAGACAGACAGACAGACATAACCAATTTATAAGGGTTCCGTTTTATGCCATTTGGCTACGGAACCCTAAAAACCGTGGCTGAGTTAGTAAATTATAAATCAAAAGGACAAGTAAAAATAATCTTTAAAATATTTAGTTGGCGTTGTAAAAAAATACTAATTAATTTATTTAGATGCTATCTCATTTTCATGTTGTTTTGTTATAAAATTAGATGTTTGATTAAGTTTCCAAAAAAAAAATTCTATGACTGGACTTATAAAATTAACACTAATATTACAAATGTGAAAGTTTCTTCGTTTGGATGTTTGGATATCATCCAGTTTGGATATTTGTTCGTCAATCACGCCCAAACTACTCAACGGATTTTGATAAAATTTGTTAAACAGATATGGTATTAGGTAACTTAGATTATAGAATACTTTTTATCCCGTGGGATAAAGCAGAAATCGTAGGAAAGTCAAAACTGTACATTCAATATTGTTTTAATAAATACTTGGGGCGTGATCTTCAATATCGAAGCCAAAAATATAGTTTTTAGAATTTTTGTCTGTTTGGACGTATGCATTTCCGGGATAAGCTAAAAAAGTACTGCATGGATTTACTTCAAATTCTGCGTGAATACTAACAGGTCGGGTCAACATATGGGCTACATATTATCACGCTATCACCTACGAGGAATCTTTCATGAATTAGAAGATTAGAAGAAATGAGAACCTCTATTTTTACAGTCCGAAATCCACGCAGGCGACGCTGCGGACGAAAGCTAGTACATGAATAAATATACTTTTTATTATTTCGTAAATCACCAAATGTGGTGCTAGATTTGTAAAAGTCTTCGGTACTGTAGCATAGGAGTGGAACCTCCACGATCAGAATGAATGAAACCTCTAAAATTGTTATAGCTTTTATAAAAACTATAGCAATTTAAATTTTAAACTTTCAAAGAATTCGGAGATTGTCTCTTTTTGACAACGTGATTTTTTATTCAACTCGGGACGCGCTCTCGATAGCGCAACAATATAACAGTATGAGGGTGCAATAATTTAGCTAGGCCTTATTCTATATTGATTTCAGTTTGGATTTCAGTGTATCGGTGATTAATGTAAAATATATAACTAAATAAATAATATAATTATACAAGTGTTTCCATTTAATATCATTGGTCAGCCAGATGGCACAGTTCTAGATTAGGCAGTAATCTAAATGTGATATCAACGCCCCCGATATCACAACTAGCTGGGAATTGAATCGTAGATAGGAGAGTAATAAACGAGGGATATTGCCTTAAGGTAGAGCTACGCCCGGCGGAGTTTAAGGCAATACCACAGTACTCAATTATTATATTGTTATTTTTCTGGAATTATTTCAAAGAGCCATACAAATGATGGATTACTTATGAAAGAGTGTATTGATGGTTACGAAATATTTTCAGAGTGAACTTACTATGCCAAGCAATTTCCGATAGAGGCTCCATACTTACACCCTGCACCGGGTTATTTATTTTCGGACAGCCTTCGGGTTCTGCAGCGGTTCTGCTTTCGACTGTGGTTTTCTTGTCGGAGCAACAGAGCATGGGTTCTTGGCCGTCATACCTGCATGTCTGTAACAGAGTATAGTCGAAAAATACATTTTTAGGGTTCCATACCCAAGGGGTTAAAACGGGACCCTATTACTAAGGTTCCGATGTCCGTCCGTCCATCCGTCCGTCCGTCAGTCCGTCCGTCTGTCACCAGGCTGTATCTCATGAACTATGATAGTTAGACAGTTGAAATTTTCACAGATGGTGTATTTCTGTTGCTGCTATAGCTACAAATACTAAAAAATTAAATAATATGAATATTTAAGGGGGGGCCCATACAATAAACGTGATTTTTTTGCTCCCATACAAAAGATAAGCTCCCGTTTTCGTAGATAATGGTACGGAACCCTTCGTGCGCGAGTCCGACTCGCACTTGGCCTGTTTTTTTGTGATAGTATAGGGAGACAGAGCAATTGGAGCCATTCAACGGTGATGCCAAATTAGTGTCGCGTATTATCACACGCATATGCAGCACCGACTCGCCTCCATCCACTGGCTCCTCGCCACACGCTGACCGCACAAAACGAGACGGGATAACGTCACTTTCATGGAGGTGTGAGCGAGAGGCACTATCTCTTATCGGCTTACTGCACGAACTCATTAACATACGTTTACAAAACTTTGAGAAACACTATAACCTACATACGTTCGTTAAAGAATATCCTCATGACGAAGTTGGACAGTAACTCTGGAATTTCCAGCTGGTTGTTGACGGTTGCTGTTGATAGAGGCGAGGTGACGAGGGTTAGTAAACACGGTGATAAGATTATATTACATATTTGATTTGTGTTTTAAATTTATTCTAAAATAGGGAAAAGAAATAACAAAAGACTGCTTTTGGTTTCCCAGGCTATACGAGTCAAGTAAAAACTTTTTTAAAAATAATATAAGGGGCAAACAAGCCGTCGGAGCTATTTTCATAACCGACTCCCATAGACGTCCGTTTAGAGATTATAGCGATGCTTTGCCTTTGTCTCCTTCCCCTCTCGATTACTTACACACCGCACGAAACGCGACAGCACAGTTGCCATTTCACGCCGGTCTCGTGTTAGCGAGAGGTATGTCACCGGGCGTGCCGGCCCAATTCGGGCGCATGCTTTATAGACAGGTAAGTATATGTATTAAAAAAACCAGGCCAAGTGCGAGTCGGACTCGCACACCGAGGGTTCCGTAGGAACGGGAGGTATGAGCAAAAGTAATAGACGATGAGAAAATTACACTTCCCTGCGACAAGTTGACAAACTTATATATGCAGGTGCTTGCATACATTTAGTATGAAACGAACTACATGCATAAGTTGGTAATGATTTTTCCTGTGATATAAATTTTATACACCAATTTTTAGATTTATTCCTCTATGTATACTGTAAGGCCTATGGTAAGGTCTTTGGCAAGAAGTAAGACTTCTTGCCAAATTTCAGAAAAAGTGCGTTTCGAAAAAGTGCGTTTTCATACAAAACTTGTGCATAAATGGCTATAACTTTTTATTGCGTTAACTTAGAAGTGTGATTTTTTCAAGGCATCAAGACGTTACTGACCTCCGTCTTTGACAAAAAATTTCAGCTTAATCCCTTCACGCGTTTTAGAGAAAAAGGTCTTGACAGACGTACAGACAGACGGACAACAAAGCGATCCTATAAGGGTTCCGTTTTTTCTTTTTGAGATAGGGAACCCTAAAAAGACCGAATTTTAGAACGTTTTAAATATGGCGCAGCGGTAGCATGTGTTGTCGCACAACATCATTGCGGAACCAGCTGCCACAGTCGGTATTCCCGAACCGACACGACCTGGGGCTCTTCAAGAAAAGAGCTTACTCTTAAAAGGCCAGCAACGCGCCTGCAGAGCCTCGAGTTTTACGGATGTCTATGGGCGGCGGTAGTAATTATCACGTTTGCCCCTTATCCTATAAAAAACTATGTTACTTACTATGCCGTTTGCTCGTCTAATACCATCGTCAGTGGCTTCGAAAAAGCCTCCCAGTCTACCAGTTGCATAGCCAAAGTCTGCAAGTGGACAGCAAACCACTCTATCCAGGCCCTCTATGTAACAAGTCTGTAATAATACACAATACATTATATTAATATCTTTGGACTTGTCACACTACGTTAGTCTAGCCCAGTGTTAAATACAGTTAGGACTTGTGTTACGGGTACTAGACAACGGAATATATTTAATATGTTTTTATAAATATAAGACATTTAATATTTTTAAGATTTTTGTTACAGAAATATGTACATATAACAAATATATATATATAAATATATATAATACAAAGACAAACATCTGTGACCAAGGCAAGATTCGAATCCGCTTATCCGAGCTCTGTACCACTGCGTTAGCCGTCGCAAAACATTACTTGCCTTGTCTGTAATTCTCTACTAATATTATAAATGTGAAAGTCAGTTTGTTTGTTACGCTTTCACGCCAAAAATGCTCAATGAAATTCGTTCAGTATGAAATTCTGTAGTTCTGTTGGACATAGGCCTCTCCTATAGCACGCCACTGGCATAGATCTTCTATTCAGCTTTTGCGGTTATTAAAATATATTTAATTGCAAAATTATCAAAGACAACATCTTTACAGCAGTTACCTTCGCAGAGGAAACCGAGCGCCACATGGCACGATCCTAACATAGTCATGCTTGGCATGATCCTGACAT
>LUGF01048202.1:86773-97605 GCA_001625245.1 Calycopis cecrops | reverse complement strand
TTAATAGTTTCGTATTAATAGTAGGCATTTATGGTATACGTAGTTTCATTTAATGCCTCTCGCTCGTATCAACCTTGTATATTAAGATTTATAACGATAATCTCGCTGTAATCGTATATAATGACTCAAAGAGTTCAATCTTATTCGTTAGATAATCGTAAATTGTTAGAGACGCTGCATGCATGCAACTGAACTGGGCCCGCACGACCGGGGAGGTACGAGTACCTTTTGCATTCACGAAACCGGCGTAAAGTGACAGCTGCGCTGTCGCGTTTCGTGCGGTGTAAGTAGCCGGCAGCCCATAAAGTAGGAAGGAGTATAACCTCTATGCGAATGTCTATGGGTGTCTAAAAGCCTTCTTCTTCTTAGTCGTTATCTTCATTGCTGAAGGACGTGTCTAGCGGGAAGAATGTGACTTGATCATCGGCAGCACTATATTTATCCATGTGTCTCTGTCTTCGGCTGTCCTTATTGCACCAGGTATGGTCAAGCCGGTCAGTGTCTCCACCAAACCTGTCCAGCGGGTAGGTGATCTATCCTCGGGATCTATGTCCCTCAACTTGCCCCAGTAGCAAAACCTTCTCCAGGTTGTCAGGATCTCGACGAGCAAGGAGCAACTAAAAGTCTACTTGTGATTTTCAGCCGTTCAGAGAAAGGATCAGGGAGGTCAATATTTACCGCCAACAAAATGTCGGAGGTGTCGCCCTTCTCCGTGGTCTCGCCCCACCCGGCGATGATGAGCGGCGCGGACGAGTTCGATCCCGAGCGGACTCCGGGCACGGGCAGGCACGCGGGCCGGATAAACTCAGACAGCCTCACTCTGAAATAAGAAAACAGGTTTTTTATGAGCATGAGTATTTTAAACTAATCTTCTTCTTCTTCTTCTGCTGCCCCACTGCTGAGTGAAGGTCTCCTTCATTTCACGCCATTTTCGACGATCCCTTGCCATTGGCATCCATCTTTTACCGGCGGTCTTTATGATATCGTCGGCCCACCTCGTCATTTGTCGGCCCACGTTTCTGTGGCCGGTGTGGGGTCTCCATTCCGACACCTTAGTGCTCCATCTCCCATCGTTCCGTCTTGCAACGTGGCCAGGTGGTTTAAACTAATAGTGTAATATTAATATTAGTATAGGCAGCGCTGGATTAAGTCTGGATCCGCGATCTGTCATCCCCAAGGCTATGCCAGACAGGGCTGCCCAAGCCGGACAGGCTTGGGAGGGGGGCCAGACTAAATGCAGCGCAGCTGGGAGGACCTCCACCCGTCCCTCTGAATCAACAGAGGGCGGCGTGGATTTGGACGACTGGCAGAATTTGTCCGAATTGTAAAGAAACCAATTGTAAGGGCCTTACTATCATGGTCAAACTCGGAACCACTGCACTGGTGAACTTATTTATTTACAGACAAAGTTTTTGCAACCCTATTTTAAGTATTAAAAATTATTTTTCTCTTTTATATTGTACTAGCTTCCGCCCGCAGCTTCCCCTGGATTTTGGGCTTAAAAAAGGAGGTTCACAGTTCTTCCGATTGAAAATTTCACAGATCCTACCCCGTAGGTGATAGCGTGTTAATAATTGTAGCTGATATGCTGATCCAAACTATTCGAAATATTTATGCAAAATTTGAAGTAAATCCATGAACTCTTTTTAGTTCAGCCCGGACCTACATTCAGACAAACAGACAAAAAATCTCAAAACTATATTTTTGGCGTGCTGCTGACTGCCGTCGCCCATAGACTAACGAGCAGTCGGAGTCATTTTCGTGACTGCCGACGCCCATAGACGTCCGCATGGAGGCTATACAGATGCGTTGCCCTCCTTCCTCCTCCACCCTCCACGGGCCACCGGCTCTTACGAAGCTCACTTTCTGTCCAACTCCAACAAGGCGATGTCGTGTTGCTTGCTGCTCGGGTTGTCTGCGGAGTAGGGAATCCTCTTCACGACGTTGTACAGCTCCCCGCCGCGCAGGTCCTTCTTGTTCAGGGTCCCCAGGAGCGCGAATCTGACACGATCACTGAAAAAAATATTTAATTTTCTGGCTCATGTAAGGTTTTTACAGCGATTTAGGTTCGGTCGAGTATTAATACTGTTCCCCGGAGTTGCTGCCACCTCGCCTACGTCCCTCTGCAGCAGACGGCATGGATTGGGACGAGTCACAATGGTGGTATGCTTTTATGAAGCGGCCTACAGCCAGGATGGAAGAGCGTGCACCGTTTCGTGCGCTAAAGGTCACCGCACACATATCAACTCGGAAAGGGATCGTAACCGTATCACCTCGCGTCATTCAGTATTCTTTATTTGAAACTCCATACTGTACACTAATGGATAACGTAACGTAATCGCCTCGCCTCGGAACAGGCAACCGAACCGCTATCAATGTGCTTACGGCGAGCCGTTGACACGGCGTCAACCATGCGTCGCCGCGCGCTTACGACACGCCTAGCAGTAGCCGAGTCGATACGCTTACGTTACGTTCATACGTAACGAATGCTTATTGTTGACGCCTGGTTGACGCTTGGTTGACAACTAGGCGAAAGACGATACAGTTACGTTCCCTTTCCTACTACTAGTAAGTTACAAATATATAAGACTTACTGCGTTGGGTCAAAGAGTACATGGGCTGCCGTAAGTATATACTTGTCGCTGATGAGCGAGCCACCTCCGATCCACACTATATCCTCTTTTTCATTTGGAATACCGTTACGGCACCCAAGTACTGCCTGCAAAGTATAAGCACAGATATAAGTAAGAGTTAGAGAGTTATAGTAGTTCCATACTGCATGCATGCATATAGCCGAATTGAGCCGGCACTACCGGGGAGGTACCTCTCGCTTACACGGAACCGGCGTAATGTGACAGCTGTGCTGTCGCGTTTCGTGCTGTGTAATTAGCTGGTGGCCCGTGGAGGGAGGAGAAAGAGGGCAACGCATCAGTATAACCTCTATGCGGATGTATATGGGCGAAGGTAGTTTTCATAACTCAGATTGCTCGTTTGCTCCTTAATATTATAAAAAGTACCATGCGTGGGAACCCCTTATACTAAAAAAAGTACCAATTGTGGGAACTCCTTGTAATACAAAAAGTACCATGTGCGGGAACTCGCGCAGCTTGGCCGGCTCCCCGCCGGTGATGCGCGGCCCGTACTCCAGGGCCACGTCGCAGGTGCTCTCCCTCCGGTAGCCGCTCGGGATCTCCTCGGCGGGCACGCACTTCCGCAGGTGCTGCTGGTAGTCCACGCACTCTGGAATTTGATCATAATGGGTAGTCCACACTGTGATCAGTGCGAGGTGCACCAGCGCAAGTGCTTAGTGATTAGTAGCAAACAGGTGTAGACAACAAGTGATTAGTAGACTGATTAGAAGCGTGTTCTGTTTTTTTGGCGAGTGGACTCGTCTCGCGTCCCCTTTCCCCGCACTCGCCGACCCCGTCCCGCGCTTCCTCTCTTCCCCTCACTCGCCTGTTGCATGTGCACACACTGCCAACTTGACTGCTATGCGAAATCGAAATACCCAACAACACTTTTTCAAAGACAACTTTTTGGTCCGGGACTTGAACCCGGGACCTCCTGGCTGAACATGCTTACTACTAGACCACTGGAGTCTTGTTACATATAAATAAATAAGGATCGGGATATGTACATAGAGACAGCACTTTAGCCTCTCAGTGTATACTGTATTATCTATGCTTTAGTCGAATGTGGCGTGTCCCTATGTAATTTTTTATTGAATAGAATGACATATTGATATTTAAATTTGAAATTATATTTCAGTGTCTATAGTGCCACTAACTCATCTTACCGGTGACAGAGACTGGAACTAAAGCCGTCATTTTATAGGACTATCTGTTTTATTGGTGGAGTGACGCACATAGCATATTTACCCTAAAGGGATGCGAGAAACATTATTTTAGAAGTTTTATCTTTTATGCAAGAAGAGAAACGTCTCCAAGCGCTATTTGTACCATTTGTAAAATGGTTGATTGTTTGTAAATTAGATTTTTTACACGAACATAATTATAACATTAAAATATATACCTAATACTCACTCTTTTATTTCTAATGAACTATTAAAATAAAAGTTATCATGGCATAACTTTAATTAGTCCCCGCGTCACACATTATTTTAACTCTAAAAATTGGAAATTTGATTTAAATGGCAACACTTCATTAGACTAAAGCGCCGCTGTCACCAGCTGTCACCGGGTCAGATAAGTTTGTGGCACTCGTGTGGCACCATACTAATAAACGTCAAACGCAAATATGCCAGTTAAAAGTTCATATTTGAGCCGCCAGTTGTCAGGCAGTTGGCCGCTCGCTCCTTGTAGTGTGTAACTCACTGCCCCAAGCGATGCGCTCCACAGGCGACAGGCTCAGGTTCGGCAGCGGGTCGGTTATCTTGGGGCAGCCCGAGGGCTCCACATATCTGGACTCGATGACGTCGATGGCCTCCCGGCAGCAGGTCATGGGCTGGCGGCCGTCATATCTGCACGTCTGGAGTAGAAGATGCTCTTGTACATTAGAATACATTAGAATAGAACTGAATAACTTTATTTAGGAACTATAACACACAAGAGGTTTGGTAAGAGGTAGTGCACCACTGCATGCTTGCATGCAGTCGAATTGGGCCGGCACGACCGGGGAGGTACCTCTCGCTTACACGAGACTGGCGTAAAGTGACAGCTGTGCTGTCGCGTTTCGTGCGGTGTGTAAGTAGCCGGTGGCCCATGGAGGTGGGAGGAGAAAGGAGGGCAGCGCATCTGTATAGCCTCTATGCGGATGTTTGTGGGCATGTCGGTAGTCATGAAAATGGCTACGGCTGCTCGTTTGCCCTCCAATATTGTAAAAAAAAAACACAGCTATAGGTATTTCCGTACTGAACCAACACATTACACAAACAGATATAAACACTTAAATTTACAGAAAAAGAAAAAAGAAATTAAATATAAACCAACAATAGACACACATTTCTAAGTACACAGGAAATGAAAAATGCACAGCAGTGTAACACAATTCTCAAGAATTACAAAAAAGTAAATGGTTACGTAGGAATTGAATTGCAACCGAATCATGCCTTGACAGGTACCTCTTACTCATACATGCATACATACTTGTTAAGTGACAGCCATGCTGTCGAGTTTCGTGCGGCAGGGGACACATCTGTCACAGATTATCTGTGTTGTGCGGATGTCTATGAGCGTTGGTACTCATCAACACGCTCGACTTCCCGTTATCGCCTTATGTTAAGTTTCAAAATTATATTCATACTCTAATTCAGATTATTAGGCAAAAGACAAAAGACTTAACGCTAACTTAGTAGAATATACAAAATATAAAAAAAAAAATAATATGAGAGATATTCGCGTAAAATAAAATAAAAAATACAACTATATACAAGGATAATCTTGAAAGTCTAGCGGATATCGATAGTCTTGTACAACAACATACTTTGTTGTACCACTCGATTTAACTCAACGAATCAAAATGATGTTTTAAGTCTATAATGTGTTGACATTTGTAGTTCCCGCGCGGAATGCTGGTAGACCCCCCCNNACACCCCTCGCGTGCCCCGGCTGCACTCGTCACGGGTTTGTTGACCTTATTTTCCGTAGGTACCCGATGCACTTACAACGCTCGGACGGAAAATTAAATTCATACTTATTTTTGGTATTAAAAAATAGCTAATTATGAAAAGATGTGGAACAAATGTTGTTAAGGATACTATAAGATGTATAACTATCAATATATGAGTTTTAAATATAACCCTGAATGTGTGTGACCTCGTAACCAGATGATAAATTACCTCAGGAGATAACTGTAGGTCGTTGAATTGTATGAACGAGATGCAAATATGACGCGGAAAAAAAGCGTTTATCAGCTTCGACATACGATAGGGTGTTTACTAGAATTTTAAACTTTTAGCCAATTTTTTCTAAATTCTCTTAATATGGGCGTCGATAGTCATGAAAATGGCTCCGACTGCTCGTTTGCCCCCCCCTATACCATAAAATAAATAAATATCTGTTCCTACTTGTCTCCTCTTCTCTGTTGTTTATTAGATCAGAAAAGTTAATTTAAAACGTTAGCCCTTGCTTTGATAAACCAAATTACCGGTTTCAAAGGTTTTCAAATGAAAATCTCGCCTGAACCCTTCTTGAATATCGCCGGGTTTCAATGGCGGATTAATTTTGGTTTAGGGCTTTATTTGGTATTTATCAGGACCCAAAAACACCCTTATAAAGGTAACTCATTAGAGTTACACATTGAAGCTGTTACATATTGTTGTGTAAAATTTGTTACATTTCTGTTTTCTCTCGTTTTAAAGTATTTTCACAGTTTTCTATGTATGTGTGTAATGTAGTGATGTTGTTTGTAAGAGGTAGTGCCACACTGTATGCTTGGATGCAGCCGAATTGGGCCGGCAGGACCGGGGAGGTACCTCCCGCTTACACGAGACCGGAGTAAAGTCACAGCTGTGATGTCGCGTTTCGTGCGGTGTTTAACTAGCCGGTGGCCCATGAAGGTGGGAAGAGACTGCGACGACTGCTCGTTTGCCCCCTTATACCATAAACAAAAATGTATTTTCTCTGTAGATATACGGTAACGCAGGCTATACTTTTTTTTGCTACTTTTATGTAGCATAGGGGGCTAATGAGCAGTTGGGCGACCTGATGTTAAGTGATCATCAACGCCCTCAGACATCCGCAACATCGGAAGTCTAGCCTTGACAGCCTTTGAGAGATGAATAAGCTCTATTCTTGATTCCTAGGTCGTATTAGGTCGGAAATACCGAGGGAGGCGGCTGATTCCATGTTGAAGTAGTTGTAAACATATTCAAAGTGTAACATTTTATTTCTGTTTTAATATAAAAACAGAAACTATAGATCTCCGTTGCTCGTTGAATTTCTCTGCAATGTAGTAAAAAACCCGGCCAAGTGCGATTTAGACTCACACACCGAGGGTTCTGTACTGACGAGAGGTACAGGTATATCCACGAGACCTGAAGTGCACCGCACAAGCAAAGATTTGCTTGTATTTTCATAAGAGACTTCATTTATGAGTTAATCAAGTCAAATGAGTTGATAAACTTATATTTGCGGGTGATATTTTGTTCATATTCATTGAGAATGATTTCTCCAGTATTACAGATATAATTTAGTAGTTTTTAGACTTATTTCTATATGCCTACTTCAAGTTCATACTTCTCGTCAATCAATCTAGGACAACGGAAAGTATATAACCCTACATGTTTTAGAAAAAGTGCTATATCCCTAATTTTGAATTTGTGCATTTATTTTATTTATTTATTTATTTAAAATTTACAATTTTCCCAATAATATTAACACAAAATTTCGTCAAACTGTAAAGCAGTTTGTTAACGGTATTCTACTCTCAATACTTAAAGAAAAAGTAAATATTTTATAGCACATTATTATTAATTTACAAAGGGTTAGGTACGTACATTCAGTAAGCATACTTAAGAGATATACATAAGAGGAGGTTTGGACTTAACTATTTTATTTCTATTATAGTAAGTATATTATTTGTTTATCTGATTTTTACAATTAATATAAAAACTTTTTAACTTTTTCTTAAATACGATTTTATCAAAAACATTATTTCTTATATTTATAGGAGATAAATTAAGCAATTTCGGTATAAGATATCCTCTTGTCCATGACCCGTAATAATTAACAATATTAGGGACTACAAATTTTTAGCATAAACTGCTGTAACTTATTATTGTGTTAATTTAGAAGTTATAACTATGATTTTTTCAAGGAATCAAGAGGTTTTTGACATACATGTCCTTTCACGCGTTTTGCGTCTCGATAGTCGTAGACTGTCGGAAACAAAGCGATCCTGTAAGGGCTTTTCCCTTTAAGATACGGAATTTTAAAAATACATACTAAGCACCAATAAACCATACTTACTATGTCGTTTGCCTGCCTTATGCCGTCGTCGGTGGCTTCGAAGAAAGACTTCAGGGTTCCAGTCTCGAAGATAATGTCTTTATTAGGGCAGCAGACAATTCTGACGTTGCCTTCGAAGAAACATGTCTGAAATATGATTGGGAGAAAGTTTAGTGTTGAGGGATTGGGTCAGCACGAACCCACATCTCGCTTACAGGATACTGACTTAAAATGACAGCTGTATTGTCGCGTTTCGTGTGGTGTGTAAATAGCCGGTGGTCCGTGGTAAGTGGGGGGAGGAAGACATCTGTATAAACTCTATACATATTTTTTCTTTCTTCTGTCTGTCTTTCCGTCCGTCCGTATGTCTTTGGGCGTCGGTAGTCATCAAAACCCCAACTGCTCGTTTGCCTGCCCCCAGCTATAATAAAAAAATGTAAATCGCAGTAGAGTTCGGTAAAACAGTAGGTAGGTATTTCAATTACTTACTGTAACTTTATTGATTGAAATATTGACCTCGCAAGTTTCTTACCTGTGGTTTGACCTGGTCTACGTTCACTTGGTTTTTGGCGTAGTCGCATTCGAAAATACTTTTGCAAGTCCCGGCTTTGCCGCTGACACGGCACGGGGCGCCTGAAATAAATAAAAATTGTGTTATTTTTATTTAATATTCGATGTTTTAAGTTTTTTTATCTACACTAATGTTGTAACATTCTACTTATGTTACCAATACTTGACTTATAATGACTACTGTTATAGCTCAGACAGCAAAAAACTCAATTTAAGCAATTTGACATGATGTTATAATATCCAAATCGATATCGTAAAATCTCATTATAACACTGTGTGAGAGCGAGAGAGAGAGAGTGAGGGGTGAGAGAGCCTTATTTCAAAATCCTAACAGCGCGCGTTCGCTCCTGATTGGCCCTACGCGCTGCAGCTGCGCTCTCATTGGTTCAATGCCTGCTTGGAAAGGATTTGCGAGAAAGAGACAAAGCTCTACAAAAAAATGAAAGCAAAAATGAATGAAATGAGAGGGAGAGAAAAATGGTGAGAGAGACGTATGTCAAAATCCTTAACAGCGCGCACTCGCTCCTGATTGGCCCAGAGTGTGCGGCAGCTGCGCTCTCATTGGTTAGATTTTGATGGCGACAAATTCACTGCACTGCACAATGTTTTATTAATTGATTAATTCTATTAGTCAGTATTCGCGAAAATCAAATAGTTTTAGAATTAATATTATAAAATAAATACATATTATTATATAAAAGTTGAACAGACGAGATACTGTAAAGTTAAATATTACAAAATATTGATATATTTTATTAGAGTAAACAACAAAGTTTTGTGTTTAATATTAAGTATAACAACTTGAATATGTTTTAGCAAGTTTTAGTGTTAATACCGGTGTGGACAAGTGTTATTAAGATAATCTTAATGTTTGTACCATAACTTAATCAAGTGTTTGTGTCCTGTGGAAGAGCGGAGAATCCCACTACAGGTATTTATTTACTTAAAGGGTTTTCTCCTAACATTGTACTAGGCATTTAAGTTTTGCTCAAAGAAATAAATAACTTATTATTATTGTTATTATTAGTGAAGATAAAGTAGTGTATGCAACTGCATATAACACGGGTATTAAAACACTTGTTAACTATTTTGAAACTCGCTTTCGCTCGTTTCAAAAAATCCACTCGTGTTTTAATACCCTTCATTATATGACAGTTGCATAAACTACTATTATGATATAGGGGAGCAGTCGGAGGCATTTTCATGACTGCCGACGCCCATAGACATCCGCATAGAGACTATTCAGACGCGCTGCCCTTCTATCATCTCCCACCTCCATGGGCTATGGTATACGCGAATATTACTCATTACAGTAATATTTTAAAGCTCCTTGAAGCACAATGCTTCCTTAACCATTTCAGTCCGGCTGACTTTAACGTGTGGCGTATGACACGGGAGTCGTGTCATTTTTAAATCGATTATATCTCCATCAAATTACATTTTAAAAGGTTCAACTCTGAACATAACTTTCATAATTTTTATGTATATAAAGCCTGTATGCTTCGTTCCTGAATATTCTATGAAATAGAAAAAAATATTATATATACGATTGTCAACCTTTTATGAGATGCATTAATAATAACGATAATGACGCTATTAGATGCATGGGAAAGAAAAAAAAGGCTTTTAAATATTTACATTAGATTATTGTTTTAAACATGATATATGATATGGTCAATTGGTCACTGTGCCAGTTTGTAACCCGTTTTAGGTGGCGGCTTTTTGAAAGATCTCAAAACACAAAATGTAAAATCAGTGAATAGTCCAAGAGCAGGTTGTAGAAATACTGACCGACCGATTAACAGTGTAAAATGTTTTATTAAAAATTAGTACTTATATCGAGAAAAAATAGTAGCTTTATATGTACGGGCAAACCTTGTTTTTAAGTTTTAAATATATAGTCCCCGGAGCTATTTTCATACAGTTACTCTATCAATGGAGTAAGATACAGCTATTACAAGACATGTAAAAGTTATGAACAAATTCCGTCCAGGCACATAATGATATTTTTTATTCTCGATATAAGAATGTAGTTAGGTACTAACTTTAATAAAACATACAAAAATAAAAAACATTTTATTCTTTTAATTGATCGGCTAGTATTTTTGCAGCCAGGTCTCATTTCACAACGTGCGTAGAAAAGCTTGCAAAAATAGTGAGTGCGGCTGTGAAACAATAACCCTAAAGTTAAATGGATGCATGCGTTTTAAAGCACAATGACGAGTTTATTGTAGTCTGTTTTATAGTTCTTATACAAAGTGTGCGAATATAACTTTTAGGTTCCTTTTTATGTATTAGGTTTATGAATTCAATAACTCTCAAAATCTCTCTTGCCCTGTCTCTGATACAACCGAT
>LUGF01048202.1:68830-80770 GCA_001625245.1 Calycopis cecrops | reverse complement strand
AAAGAAAGAATAAACCAAATACTTTTTATCCCAAAAAGGTTGGTAGCCAACACACACGTTGGTAAACAACTCTGTTGCCGGACACAGCTGTGGACCGATTCTGTGGCGAACAGGAAAATTGAGAATAAAATATACGAGAGTAACAAACGACTGGAGGTTGCGTCGGCGCGTGTCATTATTATTACCGGCGAAATATTTAGTCAGAGGTACTGCCCCGCTGTGTACGTGCAGCACGACCAGAGAGGTACCTCTCGCTTACACCGCCGTAAAGGCACAGTGCCGTCGCTTTTCGTGCGGTGTGCCAGTAGCCGATGCCCTATGGAGGAGGGAGGTGAAAGGGCAGCGCATCTTTATAGCCTCTATGCGGATGCTTATGGGCGTCGGCAGTCATGAAAATGGCTCGACTGCTCGTTTGAACCATAAAAAATACCATAAAAAAAATGTTAAGACGGGTACCGCTGGTTGAACGTGTTTTTTATAGTATAGGTAGTAGCTGTGAGCCGCCGTTTTACCCATTTTGGCGTTGAGTTGAGAAAATAATTTCTTAGTGCGTTCTATCACGAAGAGAGCGCCTTTACCTGATCGACAATTGATCGAACCTATCGATGTTGGACGTACCATCTCAGAAACCTTCGTGGGCTTATGCACAACGACTTTGTACAGAATGCAGATGCGTTGCCGGCTACTTAGAGCCCCTTCACACTAGCGTCTGTTCAGCGTAGGCGTTCGATGAACGTATGCGCAGCGCAGACTCTGCTAGACAACATGAGAACGCGGCGCATACGCCGCGGTACTGCGGTGTCATGTACAATCCTGTTCTCAATCTTTCAATCAGCTTATACCCCTCATAAAAAATGTTTTGTCTTTGTCCGAAAAATAAGCTGAAACTGCGTCCTTCACTTCTTCAATATAGTCTAGTCAACATCTTGAAAAACGTGAAAAATAGTGATAAAGGTCCTAAAAATATGAGCGATGGCTCATCCGATCCGGAATGACAATTAGAAAAAGGTACTTTGAGGATTTTACAGCATGCAAAAAATTGCAATTGTTATTAACAAATTAAGACGAAAAAAAAGGCATTTCGTTTTTACGTAATTTAAACAAATTTTAACATAAATTTGTAAGTTTAAAAAATTATTATAAACAAAATAATGAATTTTTTTTAACTTTTATCACGTGATCTTCTTAAGCGCATGTATAAGAAAGGGTTCACGAAGAATAAAATTTTATAGGGCTATTATTTAAACTTTTAGACCGTCATTTATGCAAATGAGGATAGCCAAAAAATTAGTTAATTAACGACGACGATCAAAGTTTAATTCCAACGGGACCTTATTGCTTAAAGTGTTAACAAGATAGCATAATTTTTTCAGATTTTTAAATTTATATATAATGCATAAAAAAAAATATTTATTGCGGTGTGCTGTCTTTAGCGGCGATGCGCTATGGCCGTAACAGGCGCGCGGAGCCCTATTTTCAGTGTTGAATTAAAATTATTAATAATGGAGATAGAGTTCCGGGAGTTAAGACTTTTTTATTGGAAATTTCTTCCTCTTTAAGAATCTTTTTTTAAATTCCTTAACTATTAATATTTCTCGAGTTATAAGCAAAAAACGAAATGCCTTTTTTTTTCGTCTTAATTTGTTAATAACAATTGCAATTTTTTGCATGCTGTAAAATCCTCAAAGTACCTTTTTCTAATTGTCATTCCGGATCGGATGAGCCATCGCTCATATTTTTAGGACCTTTATCACTATTTTTCACGTTTTTCAAGATGTTGACTAGACTAATACTCGAACAGTTCATCCTACGAAGTTCTGTTTAAAGTTTTGGGAACAAATAATAATCGCTGGGAGCCAGGTAGGGACTATAGCCCACCCAATGCGGTTCTTGTGAACAGGCGCGTCGTCGTGCAAAAGCGGGACAGCTTTGGTTTGGTAAGCTTTGGATTACAATAAAACTTGGTATTTATACAAATAATGAGTTACTCAACTCACTGTCATTCCGTTAATCACCTTTACTAACCTACCGTCCCATTCCGCGAACTTATAAACGCACCCTCGTACCTTCTCCATGTTGTCGTGTGAATATTTCCATTTAACAAAAAAAAGAACCACATCAATTTTACTTACAAATTGAACGACATCGACATCGTTAGAGTTCCTTCCATACGAGACCTTGGTATACAGTTAGATAGTAAACTCCACCTTGACAGACATATTAGTAATATTGTCAATAAGAGCTACCAGCTCTATGGTTTCATTATGAGAGCAGGGGGAGAATTTAAAAGACCTACCACATACCTGACTCTTTTTAAGACCTTAGTAAGGTCTCAGTTAGAGTATGCCTGCTGCGTTTGGAATCCACTGTACAATAAATATATAAAACAAATAGAAACAGTGCAATATAAATTCCTACGCAGAATGCACTATAAATGCCTCCATGAACGCCTGGATTATAATGATCTACTAAAAAAATACAATTTACTAACGTTACAGTCCAGACGTTCTCAATTGGAAGCCATGTTCCTGTATAAAATGTGCCACGGTGATGTTGATTGCATCGAAATATGCAACAAAATTTGTTATGCAGTACCTAGGACAGTGCACCGGCGCGAGGTGAGAGCGCGTACGCTCTTTGCAACTAGCTCCTGTAGGACCAATGCAGGTGTGCGCTCTCCCCTACGCCGCCTTGTTGATTTATATAATATAATGTTCACGGATATTGATATATTTGCACTATCAGCTTATGGTTTTAAGAGGCAGATTGTACAAAAACTTTCTTTAAGCGACGAGCTAATATAGTTTCAACCCTTCTCTGTTATTGCATCAATTAATAATTATAATTTTTGTTTTATATAAATTTGCAAAATCATGTTACGCCCCTATGTTTACCTTAACTCTTTTATAAATAACCCGTGGAAAACGGTGTTGATTGTGTAATGAACTAATTTATGTATTCATGTGAAGTGTAACTACATATTATACAATTGTTTGTTTTCCCCAATAAAATAAAATAAAATAAAAACATAGACGAGACATGGAGAATGGCCATTGCAACGAAAATTTGGAAACCAACATCAAAAGTGCAAAATTGCTTAGAGTTTTAATCTTTTTCAGTCCACTGGTATACTCGTAGTATGTAGGTACATTAAAATAACCAATTGCGATACTTTTTGAAATAAATAACATTTCACATAGACCTTACTCAGGTCTAAAAATTGAAATAAATAGATAATAAAACACAAAGCTTTATAATGCCTACCTGCCTATAGACATATTAAGCATAGATAATGTACAGATTCGTGGTTCTCCTTAAACGTCTGTGGGCCATTGGAAACTCATCAAATGAAACCTGACAGCGCCTATGTCACTATAAGCCGTTGTGGTGCGAGCGAGAGGTACCTCCCCAGCCGTGCCGACCTATTACGTCTGCGATGTAGCATAGCACTACCTCGTGTACTCGTAGGACATACGGCAAATTTTCCGCTTTTCCGTTGATAAGACGAAGAAAATATGCAATGAAATGCTGTTTTAGGGCCATTGATACTCACTGACAAAATATTGCGCCTGCTCTCCAACCCATGCAATAAAGAAAACGTCAAGAAGTAAGAGGTAGTGCCACATGATGCATGCAGTCGAATTGGGCCGGCACGACCGGGGAGGTACCTTTCGCTGTCGGCTTAAAGAGACAACTGTTCTGTGGTTGCGGCATCTGTATAACCTTTATGCGGATATATATGGGCGCCGGTAGTCATGAGAATAGCTACGAACGCTGGTTTACCGTCCGAGCACACTCACCACCAACCCCGAAAATCCCCATTGTCCGCATCACTTTAAAATTCCTGAGGTTCTAGACCGCGGCTCACGTATTTTTCTAGTATTGATAATAATGCTGCAATTTGCAAACCATAGACAAAATTTGTTTATCACTTCAGAGTAGGTACCCCGCGGGGTCAGTATCATCATCATCATCATCAGCCTATTGCACTTCACTGTTGGACGGCGGCCTCTCCCATAGCACGCCACTGGCCTCGATCTTCGGGTAACCTTTCCCACTTCCTGCCCACAGCTTTGCGTATTAACCCGTGATGGGTTAAATGTCTATTCACCTTCTTTAACAATGAATAGGACATGGTATTAGCTATTATAAACATTCTCATATCGGGGTGCTTCTCTCCCATCTGCGGAAGAATGAGGGGTCGGTCCCTCTTAAGACAAACCTACACTCGCCGGCCGAGTATCACTCATAGCATACTGACGAAGCTTCTGTTTTGTGTTCTGCTTCCTAAGGAAAAGTTCAGATCCGAAAGAAAAGAAGAAAGTCCCTTTAGAGTGAGTGAGGTCATATCATCCCTCTCTTTCTGGCCGCCTTGCCACCTGGATGTTTACATCGAGAATGTCGGTTAATTTTATTTTCATAGATCGAGTTAAAGTTTTCCAATAAAAATGCAAAATCGCCGCCGCTCGATTCGCGATTCTTGAATAAAGTGTAATGATATTATACATTTATTATAAAACGGCGACATTATTTTAGGATTCCGCAGTACATTTATCTTAATTACTTGTTTTTACACGCCGCTTGTCCGTAAAAAAAATAATAATGCATAGTTTGCAATTCAATAAAGGTCATATAGACAAACAGTCATACATTTCGTGCGGTGTGTAAGTAGCCGGTGGCCCATGGAGGTGGGAGGAGAAAGGGGGGCAGCGCATCTGTATAGTCTCCATGCAGATGTCTATGGACGTCGGTTGTCATAAAAATGGCTACAACTGCTCGTTTGCCTATATCATAAAAAAAAAACATACCTATAGATGTACTTTTCTTGTTCTCTCACGCAAAAAATACGGATTTGACTAAAATTTGGTACAGGTTTACATTTCAATCTAGAGTAAACATACTTTTATACCGTAAGAAATTGAATGGTTACCTTGCCAGAGATTTTACGTAGATGAAGCCGCGGGAAAAACCTAACTTTTATAGCCCTTGGCACTCATAACATTTTTTGGTTTGGTTGTGACGCTTAGGCGGTAATCAGTTCTAAAGTTTTTGGAAGTAAAACTTTTATACGGATGCTTGACTTTCGAAATAAGCTGGCCTCTCGCCAGCTTATTTCAAAAATCGTTAAATCATACACCGGGCGAGGCCAATGTAAGTTGTCATTCAAATTCAAAATTCAAATTCGATTTAAGTGAAACTTTTTGTATTGAAAAAATAAATATCATATAACATGTAACTACGGTACCTAATGAAAATCAATAATTAAATTTTACTCCAGTTGTGTGGTCTAAAAAAGCACACACTTTTTTAAGATATCAATTTTAATGTTCCACATCAGTAAATGCGAAATGCTTCATAAGATTTTTTCTAAATGTTGCATTTAAACTTATACATAACCGGATCGGTGCACGTATGAATCGACCATCTTGTCGTTCATTGACCTCTGTCAATGAACGACAAGATGGTCGATGGAGCAGTGGACCGGACCGTTAATGATGATGATGATGAAACTTACATGTACAAATTATTCATATACAATCGGTGTGTAAGTAAGTACCCGGTGGCCCATGTAGGAGGGAGGAGAAAGGCAAAGCATCTGTAAACCTCTATGCGGATGTCTATGGGTGTCGCCTTATTACACTTAAAAAAAACAATAATAGTGTTTCTATTATTCACATACAAAGTTAATGCTAGCAAATAAGAACCCATAGAGCTAGTCAAGTAGTAAACACCATGATTTATATTCAAATAAATACTGCTACTTTCCCGAGTGCTAGAGGGGTAAAGTAACACCGCTAAATAAATATTTTAAACGCGTACCAGCCCACGCCAGTAGGCAAACTTTGTTTTATATAAAAAGGGGATGACACTCGGCACACATCATTCCATCGCCGCCAGTCGGCCATCTTGTATCTGTCAGCGTCCCGGTGTTGCCAGGAAAAATGTTAAAAATTACCGCAATCGTGTCTCTAATGCTCATTGGTAAGTAATGGATTATGAAAAATATTTAAATATGTGTGTCGATATATCGCTAATTGATAGGAAAATATACAATTTATAACAGCTTTAATTAGTTTCTTTTGTTCCTTGTGTACGGAATTAAAAATTATAGGTAAAAGTTTACGAAAGACCCTTCCGGAGCAGTTCAGCAGATTCTCAATTCACCAGATTCGCAACTCACCAGATTCTCAACCCACCAGACTCGCAACTAACCAGAAGTATAATCAGAAACAAATTGAATTTAATTACATTACAATCCCTTAAATTACATTTCAAGATCCACCAACGACCTGACTTTATTACTTAAAAAGCGGGCGTTATTGATAAAAATATTAATTTAATAATATATCTACCTACCATACGTTGATTTGTTTTATTGTGTTATTAATTATTATAGTACTAATATCTATACTTACATTCGAGGTCACAAGAACAAAATCTCAGTATTATATTCTCATAACCCCATGCAGCTGTAAATTTATAACTACGGTCAAAATCCTTCAAGTTGAAGTAGCTTTTCCATTTGGAGGGACAAGGGAGTCGCCAGGGAGGACCAGGAGGGGCCTCTCCCTATAGCTAAGGCTTAAAATACAAGTGCTTTCATTTGTAGTTGGATTTATCCGTGACTCATACAATTCCCGCTCTCCAAATCATTATGCCCCTCCTGGAAATCGACTGGCGACGCTCTTGTGTATGGAGACTGGACTTCAAGATTAGAGATGCTATTAAACATATCATTTGAAAGCTTATGTTTGCAATATGCTTAATGCTTTTACTTTTTTGTGCTAGCGACATGGTCGCAGGCCGATTCTAGACGGAGTAAAAAAGATGCCGCGCCCATTGCTGATTTCGATCCAGGTACATTTATTATTACGTAGCAGTGTTGCTTGTTATTTGTGTTTCTTTTCAATATTCTAGAACATGCCAGATGATTTCTATGAGCAATACATTAATTAGCAGTGTACAGACATAGTCGTATTTTAGGGGTTAAAATGTATCTGGGATAATATATAAATAAATCGGAAGGATCGGAATAGGTTTTTATTTTTACTTTCATTGGGATATTGTAAGATTTTGAATATAAAACATCTTTATCTTCATTATTACTATCAATTTAGATTTTTATTCCATTAACCTTCGAATTTCACTTAATGTTTTAATTTTCTGAAGTTTAATTTCATTAATTTATAGTAATCCGACTGGCGGATCTATAGAAGATCTATAGTAGAAAAAAATCAATTAAGTAAAACCCATTAGAAATATTAGAGACACTTTCGGTTCTATATTACCGTGCATTAAAGATACTTTAGGTCTAGAAGACAATAAGATAAACGTTAGAATATTTGTGATCAGGAAGTACACTTTGGGCTGCTGGTTTATCCTGTGACTCCTGCGGCAGTGAGTGCGCCTCGGCCTGCGGGACAAGGCACTTTAGATCATGCTGCTTCAACTACTTGAGGAAGAAGAGGGGCCCCGAAATGCTCAAGGTACTTTATTGCTACATTCATCTATTACTTTTAGGGTAAAGCCGAGATAGATGCCCCAGCGGGATAGGTGCCTCATATTCTAAAAACCCAACTTCCCGAACGCGCGACTAGGAATTAATTGTATAAGTAGGAGTCGTAGTCACCCCGCACCTCAATTACCCACTGACAATTGTGCGGAGAGGACACATTTCGGTGGTGCGAGCAATTATTCCCGCGGAAAAATTCACGAACACGTCAAATTTTTAAAGGTTAGTATTTTGCGTTGTATAACTTTATAACTAGTTACCAATTCCGTTATATTTTTTATCACGTCAATATACTGGTTCATTGAGTTTGCATGTAGGTGTAAATAGATGCTATTTTATTTATAATTTATTAAAAAAATACTGGGGTATCTATCCCTATCAAAAAGGATAGTTGCCTTAAATTTTAGAGGTGTAGGTGCCCTTAGGGGAAGCTATCCCTCCATAAACCATATATGACATGTAAGAGATAGTGCAACACTGCATGCATGCTATATAGCCTCCATGCGGATATTTATGGACATCAGTAATCTTGAAAATGGCTCCGACTTCTCTTTTGCTCCCCTATACCATATACCGGCTGCATGAAACCTGTACACTTTTCAAAAATTATTGCTCAAGATGCGGAAAATTAGCACTATCCGCCTAAGCTTCAATTAGATAGAAAATAACGAAGATATTATGTTACTTGTGTTATTTTAATATAAAAAGCATGATTGTGCCTGTTAATTTAATTATTTTTTTGTTTTGTTTATTTAATTTTATAATAACAATTTTGAATTAACGTTTTTGTTGAATAAATGTTTTTAAAATTTAATTTAGCAAATACATAATATGATTATGCCTGTTGAAAATTAAGAATTTATATTTAAGTTATACAAACGCTTTAAAAATCTAATTATGGTCATTTATGTGATATTAGAATTATTTTTAATGATAACAATAAAAAGATAAAAAAACACAATGTTTTTCATTATTATGACCCATGTTTCTTAAAGATAATTGATGTTTTAAGAGTAGAACTAGCTAAAATTTGGTTTGGGTTTTTCGTTTACAAGATCTTATATCTTGTTGGGCATCTATCCTGCACTGCAGGCATCTATCCTTCTCAGTATTTTCAGGGTAGGGCAACTATCCATATAGGTAAGCATCTATCCTCAAAAAATATGTTCCACGAAAAGCTAATTTCTGCAAAATCTGTATTTCATAGGATAATAAGAAAAAAAACAATAAAACATAAAGGACTGAGCTAGCTAAACTAATGAAAATTATTGGTAAAAACTTAATAGTTTTTAAATTATGAAGCTATTTCAAAAAGTGGGGCATCTATCTCGGCTTTACCCTAACCAAACTTGTCGTAGAATGGCCAACGTAAGGCCCTGTCTGCCTGGGATATTGATGTATATGGGTATCGATAAGCAATTACTATGAATCGATCAACTTGCTTTCTCATGTATGTTTCTCATTTATATTTATTAGCAGTTTAAATTTAGGATAGAATACCTACGACCCTGAATCGAACAGAGCACTTACAGAGATCGTTATTAGGTACACCTACAGACAATATTTCATTTCCATGAATTAATGAATTCACACCAACTCTACCAAGAATTTTTTTTTCAGACGTGGAATCAGAACCCATACGACTTGAGAACCGAGAGCATTCAGAAACATAGACCGGCGTTAATGGTAGAAGACATCCCTGAATCATGGAATAACGTTATGCCTAACGATTTTAAATTTTACCCATTTGACGATACGGTTGAAAACAGATTACAGGCAATGTACGACATGTAAATCTATTTAGGGCTGTAATATTGTATACCGATGTAGATATATTCGATATAGTAAATATTAATATTGTATGAACCAAATAAAATTGAGATTTTGTTAACTATGCCAAAAATATTATAGTGTGAAGTCGTTTTATAAAAAAATTACCCAAAATATAGTATAATAAATATTATGTCACACATATTACATGTTTTGTATATTAAAGATTCGTTTTAAAGAATAAGGCACGTAAAAAGCACTTCTGTTCAAACTTTATGTGTAAATTGTGATGATTAAATCGAGATATGATGTCTTCGTCTTTATGAAACATACATGTTTTTGAAAGGCTGGAAAAGAAATGTATTTTTCATAAATTTATAGAGCTAACCTCTTTGATATCATGCTATCTTTTGAAAAATTAAGGTACATTTAATATAGAATCAATGTAAGTTGTCTTAAAAATGTGTTTATTATTATATTATTAAAGGTGGAACATAAATAAAACATATTTTAATGAAGAATTTGCTTTATTATCTTCATAGTTTGACCTCACATAAAATATCTACTCTTATTTAATCTACACTTAAATATTTAACAGGTTATAGCCTTTTATATTGACTCACGGTTATAAAATTAATATACACTTTAACGATATATTTTATAAATTAATTAAGTATAACTTCGATTATAAATAATGTATTGAAATGATTACAATTATATAATTTACTTACTTTAATTGCTGTTGATACCATAATATAACCTCCCCCTTGTGAATATTACATGATAATTTAAATAAAACATTTTCCAATGGTAGGTTTGGGCTGGTGACAGAGATTGCGACACTAATGTCGGATATATTTTTTTCTACTCTTTTTTGCAGATTTCTTGTGTATGGCAAAATTAAAATAAATATTTTTATAAGATAAGAAAACGTAGAAGACTCTAGTATGCACGATATTGAGTAAGTATATAATTTTCTCTTGCAGTCAAAACCTACCACAAAATTAGATACTTTAATGAAATTTTATTTAGAACCTATAGTTATTAGCATATTGTATTATATTGTATATTTTTTTATATACGCCATCAGCGCATTTTTTTATTTGCATTGCGTTATAGACTACGTTGCTTACGACTAAGGTTGTTAATTATTGTAGACTTCTTTTTGCTTCCGTCTGACGATCTCCGCGCTTGCTTCTTGCAGCGCCTCCCAGAGCTTGGCTTCGGATAAGATTTGGCGGGATAGTTCGTCGATAGCATTTTCAGATTCCAACAGTGATTCGATCGAGTCCTCGTCTACTAGCTAAAAAATATATTTTATTAATGACAGAGAAACGTAAGAACAAAACCTAATTGGGTAATTATAGAAATTCCGGAAGGTACATCTATCAGAATTACCTAATTAATATTAATGTGTTGGAATCCGGGAGCAATTAAAATTGATATTATATCAATTGATTTAGCATCGCTTAATACATAATATAATAGATAATTATTTATTTATCTATCTTTTATATTATCTGGTGTTTAAATTTTTCCTTAACATTTTTAACACTTTAATACGAGTACTATGTAAAAATAACCAAATAAATATTTTTCAATCATAGAAGCCTTAACTTCTCCATCGAATCAATCAATAATTATCAAATTAACTGACCGAATATTTAGCAAAAATGGTTTTTCACCCAAACCGGCCTCTTTTATTCCAGAATTATTATCCTACTTATATTATAAGTGCGAAAGTTTGTATGTTTGTTTGTTTGTTACTCCTTCACGCAAAAACTGCTGAACGTATTTTCATGAAATTTGGCGCACATACAGAGAGCAACTTGGATTAACACACAGGCTAGTTTTGATTCCTGTCTTAAAATGTTCCTGTGGAATTTATGCGGGTAAAACCGCGGGGCGCAGGTAGTATTATATAAAAGGCAAGACATACTATATTTCAACACAGTCGAAACGACGGATCTTGAAACATAAAAGTGTGAAACAGGTGTTTATTTCATATGTGAGCAGTAAGAAAAGGTTTTTAGAAATTCACCGCTGAGGGTGTGAAATACGGGGGTGAAGTTTATTAATCATAATATGGCGTGGATGAAGCAGCTCGTATATTTATAAAATTTTGGTTTTCTAGACCTTTTTAGTTTTTGATAATTAAAATTATTTATTACCTGACGTGGCTTTACAATTTCTTGAGCTGGTATCCCCGAGGACAGGGATCGTTTTCGGCCACATCCTGTAAATAATATACCGTAAAATATTATAGAAATTCTTCTAATATTATAAATGCGAAAGTTAGCATGTTTGTTGGTTTGCTTGTTTGTTACTCCTTCACGCAAAAACTACTCAACCGATTGTCATGAAATTTGGCACACATAGAGATTAACTTGGATTGGGGCGCAGCTAGTGTTTTCATAAATTAATAAAGTGTTTTTCAGTTGCACTACGCAATGGAGGTTATTATTTATATTATAGTTTGAAATGAAAAACAGTGTGCAGTTTACAAATTATATTTGTTTAAATTTTGACTTATCTATTAGTAACTAAGTAGTAACTATATTAAAGAACGTTTGCAAGAACGGTGCATCGGACCGAAGGAGGAAATGAAGGGTATATGCTTAACAACTGATGTCCATCCACATCACTCATCATTAAAG
>LUGF01048202.1:58811-68811 GCA_001625245.1 Calycopis cecrops | reverse complement strand
GATGATGCACATGAGGATGATTACTGACGCCCATAGACATCCGCATAGAGGTTATGCAGATGCGTTGCCCTTCTTACTCCTCCTCTCCTCCATAACCTCCATAACTATCAATGGTGTTCCTAATAAATGACCATGTATACCTGTGAACGCGTTGCAGAAGGGCCGCTTCTTTGGCGCCATAATGATGTCGTCGGTTAATCGAGACTCGAAGTTCCTTGGAATCTGAAATTAATTTGCAGTAAATTCTAATAATTCGTTAAAATAGTTTTAAAAATTAAATGCTGACATAAATTACATTAGTGTATGTACGTATGTATGCAACAGGCTGATGATGATGATGATGTATATAAATGTTAATCATGGAATTCAAAAATGCTGTCGACATTTGGACTGTGAATTTGCCTATACACACAATAATATATTTACTGGCAGACAAATAGATTTTCAATGGAGAGATTGTATGATTAACAGTAGGTAAATTATATCTGTTGGACTTAATAAAAAAGTTTTCTTTTAAAGAGATTTTCAAAGAAACGATCAAATCGAATCGATGTTTTTTTAACGAAATATAACAATTAAGGAAAATGTATGTAATGTGGGCACTCATTTTGTAACTTTCGAAGCGTCTATCTTTCAAACAATTGTTTTTGGCGAAAAATTGTTTTAGTAACCTTACGAATTTATTCCCAGATACATACTTATAGGTTGGTGGAAAAAAAATTAGTTTCAGTTCTATGCATGGAGTGCCAGACCCCACCCCCTCCCCCTTTTATTTTTTATTTTTTACAAAATTCGAATAGCGATTCACAGAATATATCAACCCACCAAGTTTCAACTACAAAGGACCACCACCATACCATTGGTTTCGGAAAAAATGGCTATGGCATACGGACGGAAAGACGGACAGACAGACAGACAGACAGACATGATAAATCTATAAAGGTTCCGTTTTTTACCATCTGGCTACCGAACCTTAGAAAAGATACTTAAATAAAGATAATTATAATAAAAAGATATTAATAAAGATACTCACAGTGGCTGTGTGGCAGCAATTCATTAGCACCAACGCGACGAACAGCAACAACGAAACATGGCTGACGTACGACATGGCGGAAGATTCCAATTCTATTTTCAAATCTGGAAGAGACGCCATCCATATTAATATTATAAATGCGAATGTGTGTTTGTTTGTTTGTCCTTCTTTCACATCAACGGAACGATGTGATATTTAGTATGGAGATAGTTGAAGAGAAGAGTGTCATAGGCTATTTTTTTCTACAACGCGAGCGAAGCCGCGGGTAACACTTGAATATATATTACTATATAATATATTAGTATTGAACATATATTCTGCAACATAATATACTAGTATTTTTAATTAATTAATTGGGTAATCGAGGCATGATTTTGGTTGGTTTCCAAAAAAATGGTGTTATAGTGAGATTATTTATTTATTTATTTATTTAACAGTATAAGTATATAGTATAAGTACACGTAAAAATGAACATAATAGTAGTTTATGCAACTGTCGTATAATGAAGGGTATTAAAACTCGAGTGTGAGTTTTTGAAACGAGCGAAGTGAGTTTCAAAATAGTTAACGAGTGTTTTAATACCCGTGTTATATGCAGTTGCATATACTGCTTTATCTTCACTAATGCAATTAATCAATTAATAAAACATTGCGAAACATTAAATTCAGGAGTATAATGTATTGTCGCAGTGAACTTGTGGTCATTAAAATCTAACCAATGAGAGCGCAGCTGAAGCGCGCGCTGGGCCAATCAGGAGCGAGCGCGCGCTGTTATGGATTTTGACATAAGGCTCTCTCACCACTTTTTCTCTCCCTCTCGCTCTCACACAGTGTTATAATGAGATTTTACGATATCGATTTGGATATTATAACATCATATCAATTGAGTTTTTTGTTGTCTGAGCTATAACAATAGTTATTATAAGTCAAGTATTGGAAACATAAGTAGAATGTTACAACATTAGTGTAGATAAAAACATTTAGTTATATAAATTTTGGTACAAAGGACCTGCTTATCCCATTATGGAATTTCTACCAGCAGTCCTACTATAGGAAAATGCATGGTGTATTGCAATATTAATGTGTGCATTGTGCATGTGTGAGGTTAATATATCTAAGCCTCATATTGATACGGAAACAGCCAGTCCCAGTTGTGATGATTATGATTGTTAGTTGCTAAGCGTAAGCTAGTAGGCACCCACGGCCTCTCACTCAGAGGGCAAATTCTGACTTAACTACCTCCAAAGATTGTCACCGCCATTTTGACGACAGAAGAGGGCCTCACAGATGCGACTTGGCACACACTTAAAAGTCCACTATCAGTTTATGTGTATATTCTATGGCGCACACTGCGTCGCTGGTACTAAATAGTAACTTAATCGTAATAATGACCGTTGTTGGTCACAGAACAATAAAATCCATATCAGATTAAACCACGCCTGCTGTCGCGTGGCTATATGATGTACATATACAATAATGTTTATTGTTCTTGCTAATTTGGGTGGCGTCAAATACATCGTATGATATTGTTAGACAATGGACAACCTTTTTCGTGTTGACGCGGGGGAATACATTTACTACACGGACGCGGTAAGTTGGGACCTGGCAAGAATGCGAAGAATGCTCTCTAGCCCCACACTTCCAGACGTCGCGTCGTCTTAATATGGCGACATCGGGGGTGGTGCGGGGGTAGAGAGCGGGGAATGCTATTTTTGCCAGGTCCCAACTTACCGCGTCCGTGTTATACGTATGATACCTTCCTAGGTAGTAGTATCGTGTGGCCCTTACACGCCGCTAAGTGTGCCGCCTAACGCCTGTCTTCAGCCGCTGGCGGCTGACGTCGGTGAAGAGGTCAGACTTCTCCGGCTGCCTCTGAACAGTCCCTACTACGACGTCGGAACCGTGCAATGGAGTCAGGTTCGCACCCTGGCCCTGGCCGCAGTGCTTCAAAGAAGCACGCCGCCAATCTGTCTCTAATTGGACTCATCAGTCATCCTAATCCACTCCGTCATCTGCTGATTCAGAGGGACGGGTGGAATCCTCAGCTGAGCTGCTCTTAGTCAGGCCTCTCCCCCCAATCCTGTCCGAGATAATGGTCTAGGCAACTAATGCTAATTCTTTTGGTAGTGACGTGATAAACCAAGCACGGGGCTTTTAAAAATCTATTCATGCATCCTTGATTTAATACCATTTTGTGTTTTAACATAGATTGCTTAAACCCTTACACCACCATGGATCAAACCATGGAGAGGCTTTGAAGCCCAGTATGAACTCGGGCATCTTAGGAGAAGCCAGAACCTCCCGCGCTTTTCTGTGTACCTCTATTATAAGAAGACAGAAGATCACGTATGTAGAGGTGACGTCGATCATAGGGGGCTGATTAGTCAATGAGGAGCACTGATGATGAAAAGATCACGGGCGCTTCTCCTTAGGCCCTGATGGTACTCGCGGTGGCGGAACGCGTTTCCAAAAATAAAGACACAACTAGAGATTCTAGACTAGACTTTTGCAAGACTGACTTGGGGTGGGAAAGTTCATGATTATCGTATAAGAGAAGAAATTTTAAATCCATCCGAGCTTTTGAAGCGCTGTATAGTACCTACACAATTTACCTATTCTACAGACTACACATTTCAACAATGATATTACAAAAGTATTGTAATATCATTGCATTTCAAGTACTACGTTAATTTAGTTTGTGAAGTGTGGGTTCATTGTGAGGATAGAGAAACCTAGAGTTAGAGATTCTTAAGTTTAATCTAAATATAAGTATGTATGCGTATTTCGTCATTTGTATAACGGAATTACTTTCTACAGTATTTCATAAAATATCCAATAAACAACTTTATTTGTCTAGGAAATATTAAAATGGCGTCAACTCGACGCATCTCAAGTTATTGTCAAAGATAATAACGATGCACACTTAAAGAAAGACGGTTCTATTACTAAAGTATGTCTGAAATTACGAGTCCTTCACGGCTTTACAAAACACTCTCAAATAAAGTATAATCTGCTTTATATAAGTAAAATACCTAGCTGCCCGACAGACGTTGTCTTGTCATTATTGGAAAATATGTTGTCATTGTAACGTAATGTTATGTGGCGGAATAGTCAACCCGTTTCTTTACCCTACAATATTGTATATTCGAAATACAGTCTACACCGCCATCTGCCAGGCTGATTTGTGAATCTCAACCATTCAGGCCACTACCCAAACGCATGCGAAAAAAAACATTCAAATCGGTCCAGCCGTTTCGGAGGAGTTCAGGTGACAAACACACGTCAGTATATTTACTGTGCCCGGCGGTTTCGCTCACGTAAAACGCCATTTACGTCCATACCGGAAGTTTAATGATCCCATCATTGTATTTCCTTTTCTATCAATCTCCTGGGATTAGAAGTAATTATTCCTCTAGTTATCTGTGCCAAATATATTCCAAATCGATCACAAACATCCTTGAACACTTTTGCAATTACAGCATGAGTCATGACAGCACTAGTTGCGCCTCATGGCTTCACTCCTGTAATTCATACAAACTTGTAACCCCTACTTTACGCGTACGTTAAACAATTTACGTACATGTTTAACATGTGTCAACATTGTTCGAGACCTGTCATAAATCCTGGGTCCCCTTTGTCTCCCAGATTAATATACCTACTGTTGCTTCTGTAACGTTCTTCTTTGACCAATTTGGATTTGCCCTTCTTTGGAGCCATCCAATTTTTACGTATACATAATTTTTTTAATTGATACTAGATGGTGCCTAGATCTAGTAGTTTTAGTTTTGAATATCCCTAAAACCATGTGTGATGATTAAGGTTAATACATCTGCAGATTAAAGGATGTTTATGGGTCGCGGTAGCTAGTTACTAAGATACTCCGACTGCTCCGTTGCCATCGTGTATGAAGTAATGCAACCAAAGCATCATTTGTAGGAAGATTTAATTTTTCTCACAAATAGTATTGTACCTAAATGTGTCTCCGCATCTGTATAACCTCTATGCGGATGTCTATGGGCGTTGGTAGTCACAAAAAAATACCTTCGACTGCTCGTTTGCCCCCGTATACTATTTAAAAAAGGCAACAATCCTAAATAAAAACCGAGGCGAGACAGACAAGTATCTAAGACACAATTTTTATAGTTTATACAAACAAAAAACTGTTGGTTTATCTCAAGTTCGTTAACTAACCAAGTTACTGTTGGTTAGTTACTGGGGTCGTTAGCGGTCAGATCTCCGTTAATTGACTTACGAATTAACTTTACAAAATACGGCTTTTTAAGATAATAAAATATTTGTAAGGCCTGATTTGATTGTCCACTTATTAACATATTTTAAAATGTTAAGATGTCTCCAAAAATAATAGGGACCTACTATTTTTATCGACGGTTTGTCGAACTTTAAAAATAAGTTGCAGCTAATTAGGTACAGCGAAGCTTTCGTTATCTAGTTGATATCCAACATAGGATAGGAGCTAAAAAAATCATTAAGGTCCATCTAGTTGGATTTTTAGCTCCTATTATTCTTCACCCCGCAAGAAGATCAATATACCCCGAATCAATATATCAGTCGAAGTCTTTTAGTGACTATTGACGACGCGCAAAACCTGAAATAGTCTTTACTTTACCTGACAGCGGGACAGGGAACTGTGTTATAATGTCCTTACAGTCAAATTTCATACATTTTTATAGATATAACGTACAGGTGTGTGCAAACAAGTGCACTATTCTCTCATTTTGGTTGGCACGATCAGAGAACTCATTTTGTAACCGACGCAACCGGAGACAACGCAAGATTAACGTCACAGACGATGTGACCGACAACAAACTTAGAAATGTTATTAAAAATTTAAGAATCACTTTTTTGTCTGACCCTGGACTCGAACCCTCTCACAGTTGAACAATACACCAGAGAAATCCATATGCACAAGAAGCTCTCACAGATTGAATCTCGTCGTATAAGCTCAGGGGGCAATTAAAGTTCCCGGTTATCAGATAATTGTACTCGCCGGGCACCTTTACACAACTTAATTAATTTCGACTTAGTCTGCCGTCGCATCTCTCTCAAAGGACAATGGGCAAATGTCGTTAGAATCTTTGAACGTCTGCAAATGTCTTCGATACAGCGTGTAGTATAAAGTGTTACATTGATGTGCTAGATGTAATTGTTGACGTTCAAAAAACAATTTCTATTTTGTATAAAAACATTTTAATTTCATTTTCATTTGACTTCCATGAATTATTTGACAGAACTAATACTACTAATCAATATTCGCAATGCAATTTGGAACGCATTTCGGATATTTCTGACTGTAATTCATCTGTATTGATAATCAGATTTTTTTGCGCTTCGACAAATGTTTGGCCATATATTATTTCGCTTCATCTTTTTGTTGTCATTGCTTCTACTACGTATGTATTATGTATTTCATACTTCATAGTTTATTTTGGTCTAAAAATCTTATTTCGTAATGTTTTTTTGTCTAAACAATTTTATAAATGTAACTTTAAAATTTCAAACTAAAATTTCTTCAAAGCTTTTGTTCCTATAATACACGTTGCTAAGATAAATTTAATTAGCAATAGATTCGTCCGTAGACGCTAAAAAAAAAGTGAACAAAAATTTGTATGGAAGTTCGCCATTGTCCTTTTCAGCTGTGAAAAAATGGCCGCGTCGGAACCTCGAGTTTAGAACTCACGAAATAATCTTAGTTCTTCTTCAATATCTCCGTGGTACTTGGCGGCTGGTCTCACCTGGCTGCCAGCTCTTTTCTTAGTTGATTCCTTGTAAAAGCCTAATAATTTGTTTTGTTGTTAGCTTTGCGAGTTTCCGGCGGATCACTGAGGGGGAAAGGAGGGCAACGTATCTGTATAACTTATATGTGGATGTGCATGAACGTGGGTAGTGAGAACACTCCGACTGCTCGTTAGCTACAAAAAAAGTCTTTGCCGAAATATAGGTACGTTATTATGAAAATCTTGTACGGCCTCCCACTATAACTGAGGAGAAAAAATTAAATGACTCCTACCTTCTTCTGATTAAATTAAAATCAAAAAAATCTAAATGACCGTTTTAGCTTTTTAGTTTTTTTTTTTACTTTTTAGTATGTCTCAGGTTTCTTGCGATCCTATTAAAGAGTCATAGTGAGTGCCGCTGTCGGTCCCGAGTCCTGACGCAGGAGGAGCAGGAGGAACGAGGAGGCCAATCCTGTATCAATATGATTTGACAAACAAAATTATTTACTACTAGCTCAGCCCCGCGGTTTCACCCGCGTAACTTTCGATCCCGTGGGGATATCGGGATGAAAAATAGATGTTGGCCGATTCTCAGACCTACTCAATATGCTCACAAAATTTCATGAGAATCGGTCAAGCCGTTTCGGAGGAGTATGGCAACGAAAACTGTGACACGAGAATTTTATATATATTAGATTTGCCATAAAAAAAACATTTCGAAGTTTTTATAGATTGCGAAATTAATCAATGAGAGCAAAAGGTTTTGCTCTTGCATTTTGTCCTCTAGAGGATACAATAATAAATCCTGAATATATATTACTTCGATTGAAAAGGAATAATTATTATCAAAATAATCACTAAAGTTAGATGTCATCTGAGTTTTCGACTCCATTCCAACTCGCCACAAGATTGTCAATTATCTTATGACTTTCAAATTAATTTTTAATTGTAGTTTATTAGTTACCAAAGTACCTACACTTTGTTTAAGCCTAGTCTCTACCTAGGTGTCTTCTTCTTTTTGTAGTACGAAGGGACAAAAGTGGAGTCTGAGCCATTTTAATGACTATAACCCACGCCCATAAATAGCCGCATAGAGGTTATACAGATGGGTATGATCCTTCCACCTCTCCCCTTAATGGGCCACTGGATACTTAAAAACGAGTAGTATATGTAAGTGAGCAGTACCTATATGTAAGTGAGCAGTATATGTAAGCGAGCAGTATATGTAAGCGAGCAGTATATGTAAGCGAGCAGTATATGTAAGCGAGTAGTATATGTAAGCGAGCAGTATATGCAAGTGACCAGTATATGCAAGTGACCAGTATATGCAAGTGAGAAGTATATGTAAGAGAGCAGTACATGTAAGCGAGCAGTATATGTAAGCGAGCAGTATATGTAAGCGAGCAGTATATGTAAATGAACAGTATATATAAGTGAACAGTATATGTAAGCGAGCAGTATATGTAAGCGAGCAGTATATGTAAGTGAACAGTATATGTAAGTGAACAGTATATGTAAGTGAACAGTATATGTAAGTGAACAGTATATGTAAGTGAACAGTATATGTAAGTGAGCAGTATATGTAATCGAGCAGTATATGTAAGCAGCCAGTAACTGCCTGGTCGTGCCGGCTAATTCGGTTGCAATTCAGAGTGGCACTACCGCTGTGTAAGTAACACATCTAATTGCATTCGCTCCGCCGCAAAATGACTTCTGTCGCATTTTGTGCGGCTGTGAGTTTCTGGTGGCCTATCGAAAGAGAGGAGAGAAGCAAATACATGGTTCTGACTTCTTGTCTACCTCCTTTTTAGTATAAGAGGGTAAACAAGAAGTCTACGCCCTCTTATCAGGAAAAAATGTTATTCTGTTTAAGATATCAATAACTTATGACCTAGTTTTAAACAAACGTCGCTGAAACGTCGCCTGAGAGCTATATGACGTGAGAGGCCACGGGAGAACAATGGCGACGATGCAAGGGGTTACAAGCTTTTAGCTCTTATGCGTGTTACATTATTTATTTATAAGGCTGTGGTAACATAGCGCTGGTCAGCGGATCGTGTTGCGGCAGGCATCGAGGGTTCGAATCCATTTAGGCCATGCCAAAATGTACCAAGTCCTCATATGCATTTTACTCATTATTTTTATAATCAACAGATTTTTATGTAATTGGTCTATTTATAATGGCGGAATCATCCCGAAGCGACAAAGTCCTGTGTATTGTAGTGTATTAATCCGGAATAGATTAATCATCGCTATAATACTTTAATTTGATTTAAGTCTGTGGGTTTTGTGAAGAAAAATAAATTTCGGAGATCTCGATTTCCGAAAGCATAAGTCGAGCTAAATTGAGATAAAATGAAAAAAAACATTATAAAGATAAAGTGCGTGCGCAGACAAAAGTGCACTTCAATTCCCCCTCCCCCCTCCTCAATCACTGAGGCCTGATTGAAAAATCAGGTGTAGGATACAAAACTTTACGTTCTGTGAAGTATGGCATAAAAAACACGGTATCTACGTGAGACCCCTGACCCAAACGAGGATCCCCAGCATTTGTGGTAGAACGTCTACCGTTAGTCCACGAGTCCACGAGGCAGATACGATGAGAAGTATAAAAAATATATTGTAAGAACGTTTGAAACGAAGTGTATTTCGCTGTATATTAGCGAGTGCTTTTTACACGATTAGCCCAGATTTCTATTATTCACACAAACGGCTGGGAGATAAATAAATATATAGGCATTTCGTATTTCATGCACCTACATTTTTTAAAACTACTAAGGTTTACAATTTGCAAAAAAACATATATTGCAGTACAAAATATGTATATAAATAGACTCTAGGCAGAGCTCGGGTGGCTCAACCGGGTACACTCGTCGGGTTCGGCAACTGGGTTTCCCCTACCAACTAAACCTCTGCGAGTGTCTTCAGCCGCTATGATTGGAGGGCCCCGGATCTACAAGCAAAGGATCCCTCCAGCGACAGACTGGCCTCGGCGAAAAGGCCAGACTGCTCCTCCTTGGAGACTATCCGGCTGCCTTTGAATAGTCCCTACTACGACGTTAGAACGCTGCCATCTGCTGATTCAGAGGGACGGCTGGAGGACTTTCCAACTGAGCTGCCCTTAGTCTGGCTTCTCCCTCCAAGCCTGACCGGTATAATAGCCCAGTCCAGCATAGCCTTGGGATCACAGAGGCAGTCAAGCCCCCCACCAAGACAAGGCGGCAGCGTCTTCG
>LUGF01048202.1:13250-26294 GCA_001625245.1 Calycopis cecrops | reverse complement strand
GCACACACATAGAGGGTAACTTGGATTAACATAGGATAGTTTTTATCGCGAAAAATATTCCCATCCCATGGGACGATTTCTATTTTCAACGGGATCGAAATTTACGCAGGTGAAACCGCGGAGCGCAGCTAGTTTAATATATCTATATCTATCTTTGTATGAAAAAAATGCGGTTTATGAAGTCGTAGAAGATATGTTGTTTTAAAAAATGCTCTCTATGTAAATCTGAGAGCTTGCTAGTGTGTTAAAAGTAACCCTGTATAGGCTAAACCGATGCCTTGCCCTCCTTCTTACCCCCTTCTTCATGGGGCACCGGTTACCGTTTAGTATCAAATGCCTAGTCACCAGCGCGAGGGTTATAGTAGCTTGTAGATTTGGATTGGACATTTCAAAAGTACCAAAGTACTACCGTATGCGTAAACCCTTACGGGTCTCAGTATAAGTGTATAGTCTATGCTCACGGGCGCGCGACCGCAAGCGAACTGAAGTCTGAGGTCTATATCAATCAAATGAATAGTTTTTGATATATCGTCGTTAGAAGTAATTATTATGGGCGCGCGATTGCGAGCGCCCCGAGTGTTGCGTTGTGACGTCACAGGCGGTCACGTGACCGTTAGCGGAACATCGCAAAGTTAAAACGCCTGTAAAATCAAAACTACTCGGTATTTTTAATGAAACAAAAAGTATTATATCTATTTACTTACGGGCCTTACAGGGACAATTTTCAAGCGAGTTGGCATACCTAGTAACATTCCCCATTCTAAACGACATAGACGACATACAATAGATAGAGCTTATAAGACATGTGTTACCTCCAAAGTCCTTACCCTTGTCTCTTCTTCCAGAATATGATGCAGGCTGTACAGATAAATCTCCTGAAAACAGACAGGTGCAAAGATTCTTCTCAGAGGCAACTGGTGAGAAACCGCAAAACATGAAACATTCGATGAAGTTTTGTTATGATACGTCACAAATATTTTCCTCTCCTACAGAGTATGTCCCTTATGAAGTTGCAGAATTATCTGAGAGACTGGTAGCGACGGAAAAAAATGTTAATGAATTACAACAACGAATGAAAAAACTGGAGGCCCACAAATATTCCGGGCAGCCTTCGCTGTTTCATAAAACTTTAGAGAACTGTCGCGGGCGAGCTCACATTGCATTATCCGGAACTAAGCGGCATCATCTGAAGGACCGAATGAAAAACGACAAATATACTTCACCCATGATACCCAGGGTACCACCGGTGGTGAAAAATGGGTTTGCTTTTACTTGGGCACGAGGAGGCCAGGTTTTTCTTTCGAGTTAAGATATGGATTTTTTTTTAAATGTAAACTCGTACAAATATATGAATATAAATCTATTTTTCTGTTGTATAAACCGTAAATTGTTTGTAATGTATAGTATTAATTAAAAATATTAACATTTACATTGAATGATTTGACACTGTTTAATTTTTTTTTATGGTAGGTATAGGAGGACAAACGAGAAGTCGGAGCCATTTTCATGACAACCGACGCCCACAAACATCCGCATAGAGGCTATACAGATGCGCTGCCCTCCTTTCTCCTCCCACCTCCATGGGCCACTGGCTACTTACACACCGCACAAAACGCGACAGCATAGCTGTCACTTTACGCCGGTCTCGTGTAGTTAATAGAAGCATAGTTCTTTCTATTACTACCCTCATTTATATCTCGAACTATTGCTATGTTATTATTTTATGTTTTACATAGCTATTTCTTATTCCCTTTTACTTTGATATTTTTAAGCTATAATAATATGCTTTTGTCGGCCTATTTAATGAATGATATTCACTTATAATGATGCCAATTAATGTTTATTAGGAAACGGTGACTACGTTCAAAATTATTGCTATATTGCTTTTCTAAGAATATCTTTTTAGGTTCTTACTTTGAGGATTTAAGCTAATGGAGACGCCGCGCCGCGAACGCAAATGCCTATATACCGCGTTTAGGGTTTGACTTCTGTTAGGTTGGCTAAAAAAGACTATGTGTTGCTATGATTACTTTTAACGATTTCCCTATTAAAAATTAGAATGTAGGGGTAATATTTTATGAGGATATATTGTTGTGTCATATTGATCTGAATCAATTCCTTCATTTAGTCATACAGATCTGGATCAAGCATAGAGATATGATTACTAAATAAAAAAACTAGTATTAAAGTGAATAAAAATAAAATTACATTTATTTAAAAAAATGTGTGTGCCTTAGTCCACAGAACTGAAGTAAAACTTAATTACTGATATACATTACCGTAGTTACAATAATATCATACGACATTTTTTTATTGAATACAAAAAAGTTTCACTTAAATCGTATTTGAATTTTGAATTTGAATAATAACTTCCATTGGCCTGGCCCGATGTGTGATTTTTGTATAGCTCTCTCTAGCTAAGTCCCCAAGTCAAGCGCGCGTGCAGAAGTTTTACTTAGGGTCAATTCACACCAAAAGCGCGGCGAAGGGCAGCGAAGCGGAACGCAGTTTATGTGTCATATGAATTTCAACTTTATAATAATTACTATAGTACTTATTATCACATGAGAAACTCGAACGAGTCGCGCGGATTCCCGCGACTGCGCGAGACTTCGCTGCAATCCGCGCGGAAGTCGCGAGAATTCGATAATAAGTACTACAGTAATGAAAATAAACTTTAAATTTATATGACACTGAAAGTGCGCTCCGTTTCGCTGCGCTTCGCCGCGCTTCTGGTGTGAATTGAGCCTTATTGACAGCAACTGTTGTTCGTTAAGCTCACTAAAACGCGAGAATTGCTGAACCGATTTGGCTAATTTTGTTTTTGAATGAATTGTGAATGAATCGTTTTTACGATGAAATGCTAGGAATATAGTATAAACAACAATTTCGTTCCCCATTAAAACTACATTTGTCAAACATTTGATGCTCGTAATGTCGTTAAGAAATCAAATAAAATTAAAAATTGAAAGAATAGTTTAATCTTTCTTCATTCCTAGTTATATCTAAGTTCTAATACTATAAAGTAAGACAGGCCAGAGAATATAAATTACTTTATAACAGATTCATAAAAACCGAAACGGAATTACATGAGCTCCGTGTTATAATGTCAGCAATAGAACAAAAAGATAAGTTCGCGTTGTTGCAAACGGAAAATGTACTCTTGAAGGACCAAAATCGGCAGCTCAAGGATGATGCTACCAAAAGTGCCGTTAAAAAGTAAAATGGAAAACAAAGACACTTATAGTTATGAATATATATCGGCTAGTCCGGTAGAGAAGACTTATAAGCAGGTAGTAACAAAAGAGTACACTGCCTAGAAGCCAAAGAGTCCAAAGACGATTATTGTAAATGAAGAAAAACCCCTTTGTGAGGTACAATTAAAAATATCGTGTCCTGGAATGTCAGAAACCGAATGAAGAGGATAAAGTGCAGGAATTGGAAGGAGAATGAACGATTATAAGTAGGAAAAAATGAGATACACTACTAGGGAGGTGATGAAAGGTGGTCTGAAAGTGGCGACGGAAATAGACATACCAGAAACTGAACAAAAAAGTACTTACATCTGTGGCGCTTACGAAAAGATACTACGGTAGAATCTTTGGAAAGTAAAAATTAAATTAAGAAACAGAATGTGTCCTATAACACTCAATTCAATCATTTTAATTAGGAAGTAACTAAAAATTGTGAAAAACGCTTGCCACTAGAAGTTTAAAACAAAATCACAAAAACGACTAAGGCAATGGCAACTGAAATGGCATCTACATCAGCTTATCGTATTGACGACGAATCAGATGACTTTTGAATTTTTTACATTTACATTCATTTTTAGCATTTTTGATTAACCTTTTGTTAATCTATACTATAATAATATAAAGCTGAAGAGTTTGTTTGTTTGAACGCGCTAATCTCTGGAACTACTGGTCTGATTTGAACAATTCTTTCAGTATTAGTTAGCCCATTCAGCTAGGAAGGCTATAGGCCACTTTTTAACCGACTGTGGTAAAAAAAAAACGAAGTCACGTAAACGAAGTTGCGGGCGTCCGCTACTTAGTATATATATATTTTAACACTATTAGATATTGTTGTATTAGACCCATATAAAGTGACCGTCATAATAAAAATTAAAATTACCTATTAGAAAATGAGTAAAAACACATTTCAGTACGTGAGAAATATTTTAGCCATTTCTTGCAGATATTTAAGTGGTTTTTTTACAGATTTAGCAACTTTTCTCCTTTGATGTAGCCACAAACTATAACGTCAAGCGGCTACACTATTGAAGGGTTCTTATGATGTGTTCATTGCAGGGAGGTCGTATTGGTGATGATTTAATGACAGTACAGTCACGAGCAATAATATGTATACACTTTAGAACCCTGTCACAATAACTTTCTTTGACAAATAAAAGCAATAATAAGGAATTTCAAAAATACAAATTATGACAAGGTACTAAAGTGTATATAATATATTATTGCTCGTGACTGTACAGTAATACACCAAAGTTACGCGGTAGGTGGGACTGAGGCCTGAGCTGTAACCGCGTAAGTCGGAGTTTAAAACAAAATAATAATAACTTTGTAATTGGGATCGAACGTTTTTATGGTTATCTTTGATTATAGAAGACATTAATAACTATTTAGACGAAGAAAGCTTAAAACTAATATGTAGTTTGACTGGTTAAAGAATGTGATTTTCAAAACCGCGTACTCTGTATTCGCATAAGTCGAGGTATTACTGTATCTATTATTATTATACATATAATAAATCTGTAGAAGGGTCAATTCTGTACATTGAAAATATTGAAAAAATAAATAGCAGGGGGGTGTTACTGGATCGATACCAAACCCAAATATGCGATTAAAAAAATTTTGTCTGTCTGTCTGTGTGTTCAGACATCACGTGAAAACTAACGGTTCGATTTCGATGAAACTTGGTATAATTATACCTTATTATCCTGGGCATAAAATGGGATACTTTTTATCCTGGAAAAATACGTAGAAAAAAATAAATCCATCCACGCGAAGACCGACATCCGCGCGGACGGAGTCGCGGGCGGAAGCTAGTTATTAATATTTTTGATTCTACAGTGGACTTGCAACTTTTAGGCGAGATTGTAACAATATGACGTTGGATGAGGAAAAATTAAAAGATCACATCAGCCTTGTAAGAGTCCACGCCAGACATTTGAGTATCAAATATGCATTATATTTTTTATTACAACCGTAAGCCACGAGCCACTTACAAGATATGCATATTTGTGCATAGCCGGGATTCGCTCCCCCCGAAGATGCTGCCATCTTGTAGTGGGGGAGAGATTATGGAGTGTTTCTTTCAAACACTGCGGCTTCAACGTTGTAGTAGGGTCTGTTCAGAGGCAGCCGGACAGTCCCCAAGGGCGAAATGTCTGGCCTTTTAATGTAACCGCTGAAGGCACCCGCAGGGGTCTAGTCGGTGTTGCACGAGTGTCGAGTAGGACAAAGGTTAGACGCCACCCGGGCACCTAGGTATCATCAAAATATATTCCCTAGCGTCAAAAAAAGGTATTATTATAGCCTACATAGAATTATACCTAACAAAATTTACTAGTAGTATCTACGCCGGTTAATAAAACTAAGTCGGTTGAACTATCTATTAGCGTCCATGTATCTTAAAGTAAATACAATCCATTTTCCAAATGGTATCATAATGCACAGTTTGTGTATTCATTGCAAAAGCATTTGATCATTAAATAAAAACTAACGATAGAGGGGCGCGCAGTAATGCGTAGGTTACGTCGAGGTCTGAAAGTTAGATTGTTCTTAAAAAGGATAACAGATGGCGTTTTATGGTACAAACTATATGATTGACCTCAACAAGGTTATATTAAAAGAAAATACCCACAGATTTATAATTGTTTAGTATTGTATAGCCTAGACTTTGGTTAGTTTTCTCTCTAGTGTCTCTATTGTCTGGTTTGTGATTTGATAATGTCCGTTGTCCGATAATTGAAACCGGCGTAAAGTGACAGCTGTGTTGTCGCGTTTCGTGCGGTATGTAAGTAGTCGGTGGCCTATGGAGGGTAGAGGAGGAATGAACATAAAAAAAGTTTTTTCGTCTACTTGTCGTAAACTTTTTAATAGTTTCTTTCAGGATTAACTGTAGGCGCTTACAGTATATTATGTGGTTTAATTTAATGCCTCTCGCTTGTATCAACCTTGTATAATATGATAACTACTGTGGTAATATCCTATATTTTGGTGACAGTCTTGTCTCTGGGCTCGTTAATGGTCCAAAGTGACAATTGTTCTTTCAGCTAGATACTTTCACGCGTTTCCGAGAAAAAGGAATTGACCGACTTAATAATAATCATAATGTTATTTTGCCGATTTCGGCTACGGCGGCCGTCTATGTCTTAAGTGGGTTTACAAAAAGTCTTGGCCCTTTCAACAATTCGGCTCGAATCTTCGTTAATGTAGGAGTTAGCTGATGTCGTATTATCGTTTATGGAAAATCAAAAGTACCTAAGGAATAACACAATCAAGTAAAAGGGACATTCATAAGATTTCCCCGTAGCTAAAAATCTGAAAGTGTGTATTTTTTTTTTCGTTCATAAGCCATAAAGGTTCCGTTTTTTTAGTAAAACTTCTACACGCGCGCGCGCGCTGGACTTGGGGAGTAAGGTGGCGAGAGCGTGACAAAAAGAGGTTTAGGTAAGAGGTAGTGCCACACTGCATGCTTGCATGCAATCGAATTGGGCCGGCACGACCGTGCTGTGTTATGCTGTCGCGTTTCGTGCGGTGTGTAAGTAGCCGGTGGCCCATGGAGGTGGGAGGAGAAAGGAGGGCAGCGAGTCATGAAAATAGCTCCGGCTGCTCGTTTGCCCTCCTATATCATAACAAAAAGCACACATCGGCGAGACCAATGGAAGTTATCATTCAAATTAAAATTCGATTTAAGTGAAACTTTTTTGTATTTAAAAAATTAATATCATATGACACGTTATGTTATTGTAACTACGGTAATGAAAATCAATATTTTTTTTTACTTCAGTTGTGTGGTCTAAAGCACACACTTTTTTTCTCTTTAAGATACCGAACCCCAAAAATACCTTTTAAATCCCGGCGCATATGGCCTGCCTTATTAGGTATGCATTGTATCATCCAAATATTCAATATGCTCACCCCTTATATATTATAATCAGGCGAGTTGGTGGTTATTTGCAGGCTCCCCGCTGTTCTACTGCATTTACAGGCATGGAGAACGACGAACGGTGTGATTTGCGGCATGCATGTGCGTGCTATGCTATTAAATGGAATAACTAGATTCGATTGTGCAATCTTCTTTTTTATTAAAATTCACGCATCACCTACCTAGTCCCTCCCTAAGGTAAAGGTAAGGCAGGGGTTCTAAAAGGTTGTTTGTTGGAAAAATTGCGGGTCTCAAATTAAGTTATGGGAAAATAAAAGGAATCTAGGTAGTTGTGTACCATAAATGAATACAAAGGATAAAAGAAGCAGAGCTCTTTGTATGTAGGTACATGTTTTTGTTAGAGCTCAGGGGAGGAGAAAAGTACGACTGCCCACGTGAGCTGGTCAGATGAAATTAACTTTATTAAATATTACAAATAACAGTTTTTTCTTTTATAGTAGGTGCCTATAAGGGGGCAAAAGTGCAATAGAAGCCATTTTCATGGCTATACAGATGCGTAGCGCCCCTTCCTCCTCCTCCCTCCATAGGCCACCGCAACATGAGGCCAACATAAGACCTACAGCAAACTATTGTGTCTCTGAAGCCAGTTATCTAAACGGTTATTGGTTACAGGGATACATCGATAAGAGTGACTAAGGGTCAATTCATCGATAAGATAAGATAAGATAAGATAAGATAATACATCGATAAGAGTGACTAAGGGTCAATTCACACCAAAAGCGCGGCGAAGCGCAGCGAAACGAAGCGCAGTTTATGTGTCATATGAATTTCAAATTTATAATAATTGCTATAATACTTATTATCGCATGAGAAACTCGAACGAGACGCGCGGATTCCCGCGACTGCGCGAAAAGTCGCTGGAATCCGCGCGGAAGTCGCGAGAATTCGATAATAAGTACTACAGTAATGAAAATAAAAGTTTAAATTTATATGACACTGAAAGTGCGCTCCGCTTCGCTGCGCTTCGCCGAGCTTTTGGTGTGAATTGAGCCTTATATCTAATTATGGCTTTGCAACTTTCGAGAAAACACATTGACGCGTCGTTACCGTCCTGGGCGTGGATTTAGAGGGTATTCGGTAGAAGGTAGTGCTGACCCCTGTATCCAATTTGAGGCATAAGGCTGCAGCCTGGACGTTAGCGTCTTCGAGATGCCTCGTACCAATCATCAGTAAGATGTGCTTTGACACTCCATTATTTTTTCTTTTTTCAACATTCTTTACTTTAAAGGCCTGCGCAGACGAGGGATTTTAGTCCGCGGACTTTTATGTCCGCTAAAATATATCGCTTACAACTGTATGGAGTGACGCAAATGAGGGATTGAAAGTACGCGGTACTTTACATACATTGTTGTTCGCGGACAAAAATTCCTCGTCTGCGCAAGCCCTTAGCATTGAACACTTTGAACACCACTGATTTCATCGCTGCCAGAGCGATTTTAGCGCACAATATGATTGTCGTGTCTAATATTGGTATATTGGTATGGGTTTCAGAATACCCGCGCAAAATCGCGATTAACGCAGCAGAGCTTATAACTCTGCTAAACAATTGGAAAGATGAACTTACATTTAGATATCAGGTTACTCAGATTATTCTGAGGGCAGGATTTATATACATTTTTTATATAGTACTAGTTGTTACCCGCGGCTTCGCTCGGGTGGTTTTTCTCGATAAAGTATAATCACTGAATTTCCCGTAGGAATTAACGATTTTTTCCGCACTAAAAAGGGTTCGAGATGTTGACCAGAGGTAGTATCTATACCCCACAGAGTTTCATTCGAATCCGTCCAGTAGTTACTGTTTTATTACATGTATAGATAAAGGAGTTAACGAGCAGTCGGAGCCATTTTTGTGATCCTCCTCCTCCCATAGACATCACGTAATTTAGGAGCTGTACTGTCTCGTTTCCGATGGCCCCAGGAGGGGGGAGGGCAACGCGTCTGTACAAACTCGATGCGGTTGTACGTTGGTTCCTAGTCATCAGAAGGCCCAGACTGCTTGATTGCCGCCCCCATGCTATAAAAAAATGCCTATCGCCGCTACCTACTCTTTTCTTGTTGACGTAGGGGATTACATAATATGATACTTAGAAGCCCGGGTGGCCCCTAGACCTATGACGAACTCGACACCTAGTGCAATATCAACCACACTGTATCGTAGTCGAATTGGACCGGTACGACCGGGGAGGTACTTCCCGCTTACCTGACATCGGCGTAAAGTGACAGTTGTGCTGTCGTGTTTCGTACGGTGTTTAAGTGGCCGCTGGCCCGTGGAGGTGAGAGGAGGAAGAAGGGCAATGCATCTATATAATGTAATCATCAAAATGTTCAGACTTCGTGTCACCCTTATAGTATAAGTTAACTTACAATTTTTTATATAAGATAACTTATAATTTTTTATAGTATAAGACTTATTCTATAAAAAATTATTAGTTAAAAAAATGGATTAATTGCTACTGTCTCACGACCACTAAAACACACTTTTCTATGAATAGTTTATTTGCGTACAACATCTACATGATTAGCTCTGGTTAAATAATACTTATTATAACAGCATTCAGACCTTCGAAGAACACTTGTAGAGTGAAGTCAATTCTAAAATACAATTATTTAAACCGAATACATGAAAGGCGATCACTAGACGATCCATTATACTCTTTATTGGGCACAGCTATCTTTTTTTTTCTCTGCCAGGCCAGAAGTCTCTGTAAGACATGACATTTTATTTTTCCATTTTTATCTAGCCTGTAAAACTCCGTCTCGCACTTGTTACTTGCTTTCTTTCTAAGATTGAAGAAAATGTCATGCCTTATCAAATACCCAACTACATATATACTATACTATTTTGCGCAATAAAAATTAAAATAGCTCAATGTTGCGTTCGCCCAATTCGTATCTCTGCACTATACAATTGATCGCCTAGGGGCCAGCTCTTTATTTGACCCTAAATTAATTTTGACAAAGTTGTATGACTTGACTTCGAGACAAAATGCTACTCTAAATTTTCATACTTCCAGGTACATTTATTGGCTCTACAGCAATATATTCAAACTATTCTTCTTCTTCTATCATTTAAATTTAAACTGTAGTAAGTTTATATAAGCTAGTAAAAATATTAAGACCCCTACAAATTTTCCCAAGAATCTGCGTGCATGCATGGTGCTAGGCACAAATTTCCCTTTTGACTAGCTGACGAGCATTTCTCATTTCATATGTTACTTCACATCCACTACACCAGAGATGTCGTAGAATGCATTATACCCACCCTCGGGAGCAATTTTGTCAACTACATCTGCGGAATGTAATATACAAGATTACTCCTTCATACAACAAGATACTCCAAAATATATGTATTATTTAAATTCACTTCACTTTACATACACAAATCATCTGTCAGACATACATTTACTGTCAGACATACATTTAATGTACTTCAGTTTTATTAATGGCTACTTCTACATCTAATTTTATAATTGTTCTTAATTAAATCTAACCATAAAATAATTTGCATCTGCAAATTGCAATACTAAATCTATATTTATAGAATTTGTTCAATCAGTACTTTGTTTCAAAATTAAAGGATATAGACTGCCATGACGATGTTACTCAAATTTAACAGTATCTCTATAAAATCACTTGCAAAGGATTCAACATCCATTTTTGCGCATAAAAAATCATTTTTGATTGAAGTTCGCGATATCAATTATCTATAGTAATGTTACAAAGCTGAAGAGGTTGTATGGTTGAACACGCTAATCTCAGGAATTGTTAGTTGTATTTACAGAGGAAGGTTACAGCTAAAAACCAACATGCTTGACCAATAGCGGAGCTTGCGGGTAACGCGGCTAAAACCGCAGGGCACAAAGATAATTAATATCTTATTATCTCTAGGAAAAGTATCCAAATTTGTTTATTGGTCAACTATTACCATGATTCTTGCAGAACACATGGCAAAGATCCATAATATTATGTATTTAGTCGCACGAGGTATAATAACTGTATTTGTATTAATGTATATTAAACTTCGAGTAATTATTGAATAATATTCATGTATCTATTTAAATAGACTGCCCCAACACAGTCAGTACCATCCACATATTAATAAATTATTTATATTACGAGTAGACAATCCAAAGTTCTTAACGATAATGTGATATAATCAATTGTAAAGACATTATTTACAAATGTAAGCCTCAGCTACTTTTACTTTTTGATAATTTTTACACGATTATGACTGTTTGAGAACATTCTGTTATATTCAGAATCTGCTGTTTGTGCACAGAGGGAAACCATTATTTTAATAAAATACTACCTCCTTTTGATACACTAGAGAAGTATGAAGGCAAACAACTATTGTTTTTTTGGGACCTGAACGAAGAGAAGCCCAATAGGGCTTCTTCGGATTGCAATATATCCATTGTAAAATTCAATGTTTGTTTGACTTCAATGTAAATGTTAAAAATAAATAAATATTTCTTCTAAAATAAAAATGTATGTTAAAATAGTTATTACGATACTCGGTTTACTTAACATGATTGAAATCTAATATAAAATGAGAGAGGGTTTTCAAAATTATCATTCACACGACTTTCAATACTGATTGCATAGACATTTGCTTGCTAAACAATTTGACAAATATTAAAACTGAGAAAAAGAGATCTATCGATATTAAAAACCGAATATCGCAAGAAACATTTTACACATTCACTAAACTAATATAATATGTTAAATAATGATTTCACTTTACAGGAGTCCACACAAAATCTCATTGCTGGCATTAATTTTGATACCGCACTCAAATAACAGCACACAATATACTTCACTTTATTGCACTTCGTTATGAGGTATCTGAAACAAAATAAAAAGATGTCAGGTACAATGTCAAATTAATTTGCATGAGTATATGTAGCAGATATAGTATCAAACAGTATATGCCATTGCACAGTGTTGTAGCCGAATCGATTCGGTATTATGGCGTATTAAGTGATGGTTTAGACATTGCATGAGGTTTGATAATAGCCGGTGGCTATGAAGTTTAGTAGACGTGTTGTCTGTGGTTAGTCATAGACCATGTACTGGATGCCCATAAAAAAGATGATATCTATAGTTAGGCACAAATTACATTTTGGGGATCTTTGACAGCACGACCGCGGCGTGCCTAGTGCTTGCAGCTACCAGCTTAGCAACTAACTTAATCAGCTGTCAACTTTGATCTGTCAGACTTGTCCTACTTCCACTTGGCATATGTGTCATAAACAGGTGGCAGACCTCCTGGATGTCTTGCAAGTTTATACTTTTCTCAATTTCTATGCCATCATTCATATATACAAAGTTGATACAAGCGAGAGGCATTAAATAAAACCACATATTTAGTGTATTATTTTCAGGCTACACAACAAAAATCAGATAAATCGGAACAATAAATTAGCTACAGGACTTTTTTAGGTTTTTCTCACTTCGTACACGCTGTATCGCAGCTGATCGCCGACTATGACCGGCCGGGGTCATTCACCCCGTACGAGGTTGTCGTTCGCTGTACGAGATGTTACAAAGCATGTTTATGTTGTTTGTTTGTGTTGTCTGTTTAATTTGTTTAAAAAAGTTTTTTCGTATATTTGTCGTAAACTTATTTTTAAAAGTTTCGGATAACTATAGGCACTTATAGTATATGTGGTTTCACTCTGTGCCTGTCACTTGTATCAACCTTGTATATACATACATATATAAAATCAGGAGGAATATATGTGTGGCGATGTCACGTGTACCTGAGCGGGGCTCGCCAGCGCCGAGCCGAGGTCGCGCGCCTAATGGCGGGCGGCCCCCGCGGCCAGGTCCACGGCGAGGACGGCGGCGGGG
>LUGF01048197.1:65383-77441 GCA_001625245.1 Calycopis cecrops | reverse complement strand
ACTTACACACCGCACGAAACGCGACAGCACAGCTGTCACTTTACGCCAGTCTCGTGTAAGCGAGAGGTACCTCCCCGGTCGTGCCGGCCCCATTCGACTGCATGCAAGCATGCAGTATGGCACTACCTCTTACCAAATAGGTACCCCTAGAACGGTCACTGCATTCTCCTTCTATAACTCAATTTTCTGGACACAGAAACCCTTTACAGGATAGAAACAAAAGGTAGGGAGGACTCATCGAAACACGTGCTGCGCTGATCAGAGACTCTTTCTTCAGGACCACACTCTCACCTATCACAGCCGGCTGTCTTGGAAGGTAATCTTCTCCCGAATTAGGTTGAATAGCGGTCAGTTATACCATAAGGGATCTTTTTTAGTTGTTTTGCGTGTGCAGCGTACGCGCGACGATCTTACACACACACGACATCTTGCTTTTTAACTCGTTGTCACGCGTTGATGCGCCAATCAGAGCTTAGCGCGGCGCATACATCAGAGACTAATAGGAAAGGATAAAGGATTGTGGCGGGAGTATCGTAAATTTCCCCCCATCTGAAATTCACCAGGGTTTCACGAAGTATGCGGATTGAAGTAAGCTGTGCTCGATTAGGAATTTAGAGTTATAATTTAACTTATTTAAGGGAAAAACATACTAAGAATAAGATACTTAATTTTAAAGACTTATGAGAGAAGGTGGTGTGTATAAATTTTAGTTGATAAGACAAATTCTAATTAATTGGTAAGGGGAAAACTTATTACGGACCTACGAAAAGTCTTTCCACTAGCGGTACTGAGAATGACTACTCGAACCACTCATCGGATCCAATATGTACTTGATGAACACGAGCCAACTTCCATAACATAGGTAGTTCGATCGAGATTTGGTTCATTTACGATTACTACATCATTAACCTTTATATTAGATTGGCTTAAAAATTATTTACTTTTTTGTTGCAGAGAATGGAAATAATCCCTCTGCCATACGCGCCAAAAAGTTTGAGTTATCTTTTTGATCATTTTCCAGCGTGAACGATGACACGAACTCTCATGTATAGGTTATTCGGGCTAGGCTGTTAAAGGACCTCCGTTAAAAAATGTCCTGCAGTGAGGACATGTGAGTCTGACGGATCTGTGGAAAGCGCGCACAGTGGGCGCGAATTCTATATAGCTTTAATCTTCACTAATATCGTGTAAACTCCTGAAGAGTAAGAATTTGGGAGCCTACCACGCGTTTCAAATGGTATTTTGTGGATTCTATGCCACTTTTGAATATACCTCCAAAATGAGGCGCACCTGGAGGGTTTAGTGTCTGTCCCCGTACTCATGACAATCTGGCCGACTGCTGTAATCGCGGAATGTCATGTCCTGAGCATAAAAATCATTCCCTATGGTGAAGAGGGCCATCTTGGCTCAAAACACGCCCAACCAATGGCAAAATAAACAGATCATGTTCTCTAGAGAGGACATACTAGAACTCAAACCACTGGAGACAGCAAGTCTTCACGTGATGATAGTTAGCTCAGTTCTTTCAAATTTTATTTCTAAATATTCTTTTATAAATCCTTAAAGGATATTAGCATGGATCAACAGGTTTAGATCGAATTCAAAGGCGAAAAGTGAGTCGCGCTGCTTCACAGCTATTAGTAGTTCGATACTTGAACTTTCATTATAAGTGCTTGTCAAATTTACCTTAAATTATTATATATATGAGTTCTGATATTAGCCGAATGCGTCAAAAATTAATCATGTGTAAAATCAATTCAAAAACTGTCCCCGTTCATTGACGGTGACGGTCTGTTGCGGGTACACATCGATGAAGCAAACTTGTCATCATCTACGTTGCATCCTATTCTGTTGCCGAAACAGTGCCCCTTGTCTAATAATATATATGCTAATATTCTAAAAGAATAATTAGAAATAAAATTTAAAAGAACTGAGCTAAATATCATCACGTGAAGACTTGCTGTCTCCAGTGGCTTGAGTTCTAGTATGTCCTCTCTAGAGAACATGATCTGTTTATTTTGCCATTGGTTGGGCGTGTTTTGAGCCAAGATGGCCCTCACCACCATAGGGAATGATTTTTATGCTCAGGACATGACATTCCGCGACTACAGCAGTCGACCAGATTGTCATGAGTACGATCGCTGAGCATGCATGTTTGTTTCAATTCATTACCAAGGCTATGCCGTACAGGGTTATGCATACTGGACATGCTTGGGGGGAGAGACCAGACTAATAGCAGATTGACTCGATGTCCTTCACCCGTCCCTCTGAAATAGCAGAGGGCAGCGGAGATTGGAACGAGTGGCGGGTCCGACACTGGTGGTGCGTGCTCCTTTGGAGTACTGGGGCGTGCTCAATTGGAGTACTGGGGCGTGCTCAATTGGAGTACTGGGGGCAGGGGTTAGCATGGGAACCTGACCCATTTGCACGGTTCTACATCACTGTAGGGACTGTTCGAATGCACCTGGACAGCCTCCAAGGAGGAGAAGCGAAAGGCTGGCCTTTTCACCGTGGCCAGTCTGCCGCTGGAGGGATCCCGTTGCTTGCAGATCCGGAAACCTCCAATTATAGCGACTGAAGGCACCTGCACGCGCTTAGACGGTATTACACTAAGTGTCTAGCATAGATCTAGGGGCCACCCGGACTCCAAGATATCAAATATCATACGTAAATGTATTTCACTGCGTAAAGAAAAAAACAAACTTCAACTGGTCGTTTTCCCCCTTATACAATAAAAAAGTTAACATTTAAGTCTCCAAGTATGACAAGTAACAACGACGGCGGCATAAAATTAATATAAATATTATGATGTATCTACAATTCGATATTTTATTACAATGAACGCCGCATGGGTCAAAAGACCCCTTGCCGTCTTTGTAGGTAAACACTATACTTTTCCATATATAAAGTTTATTGTAATATTTCTGCCTGGTTTATTTTACTAAATCTCAATGAAGCCAGAGTCTACCGCAAAAATGCAGCAGAAGGTCGCTGGTGTGGTGGTGGGAACAAACGGTATGTATGTTAAAGGCATAGAGCTATATATAGAAATGGGAAATGTACACGCGGAGCGGAAGTGCCATTTTCAGTCAAATGAGCTTCGAATAAGGTAAGTATTTAAAGCGTTTTATTTCAGGGCAAAACGCAGTAAATCACTTTGGTATATGAAGATAAAATAGCGAATAAGCTCAGCTTTATAAGAGCTCGAGGGCTTATTTAAGCCAGCATGAGGTTCTGAATACTAAGTTCGTTTAGTTACAGTTCCACATCTGAAATCATAGATGGCGTAAGTATAATTTTTAAAGATAATACAATTATTTCATTATTTATTACTAATTTATTTTAATATAAGATCTAGATATACATTTAAATTACTATGATAAAGCCCAAACCCAAAGGTTTAATAGTTTACCGTAAAGTGTACCTACCACGAAAATGTAGTAGGTGATAATTTTCCATTACATTATTATTCCTTTTATTTTGTTCTAAGTTTATAAATTTTCCACTTTAATTTTAATGTTATATATTCAAAAACAAAATTGTTTCTAATCAAAAAATAATATAAAATAACATTTTATTTTATATACAAATAATTACAAAATATAATTGCAACCAGTTATCTAGAGCTTGTTGAAAAAGAAGTCTAGGTAGACTAAAATTCGTATATAAGACATCAACATTTCTTCAATGCATCATTCACAGTCATCTTATCAAGACACACAATGAACAAAACTGTGGTAAGTAACTTATATTCTGTTTTAAATCCCAAAGCAAAAGAATTTTATTTGATTACATATCCAGGTTGATCATCTTAAATAAGTGTATAGATTAAAAATTAAAAAAGCCGCTCCAAAAAAGAATTGATCTAAGCATTTCAAATTACTAGATAGATTTTTACCAATACGCTTAGTTTTTTGCGATGGTTTTAGAACCATTGTATAGAAACTAAGCTAATTGATTTTTACCATTACAGCTTAGCTTCTTTACGATAATTCAAAAATCATCGCAAAGAAACTAACTATCGAATAACAAAAGCCACAATGTAATCGGCCCATCAGTTTGAGAGCTACGTTGCCAGACACACAAAAACATAGATGTCAAACCTTGGAGTATTTAAACTAACAGAGAGGTGAGGAAACTAACAACAGGCGTTCCTCACTACCAATGGCTTTTTATCAATGGTCCATTTTGCAGCCGCACAAGCAGAGCCATTTGGTTAAAAGAATGTCAAACTTATAACTCCCTTCTTTTTGTGTCAGGGGCTTAAAAGAAATATGTTTTGTATTATGTAAAAAAAATGCAATTCTAATCCGCTTGGTGCCCGTGACCAGACCCTTCTCTCTCCCAAGCTCAACCTTGGAATATGAGGATGTACCTCTATCAAAATCAAAATCAAAATCAAAATATTTTTATTCAAAATAGAATTTAAAAATTGCATTTTGAACGTCAAACATTTCTTCTACCACCGGTTCAACCCTAGCCCTGTCTTGAGAAGAACCGGGGAAACAAACTCAGCGGGCCTCATTAATTTCTTCATTATACAGTCTTAATTATATACAATAAATAATATAATTTACATTTATTTTTGTATAGAAGTAGCCTGGGAGGAGGGTACTATTCCCAAGGTGTGGTGTGGTATCTGTCATAAAATCTATTACTTTGTAATATCCCTTACCACACAAGCGTTCCTAAACTACTTTTTTAAATTAATTGATTGATATATTTACTTGGTTTTCTCTCTCTGACTTGATGGAGGCTCTTCGCGTCTAGGCAATTTGCCCCACTTTCTGCCCTATCGTTACGCCACTGGTACAAGCTTAGCTAGAAAAATATAAACACTCACTGTGCCCCGCGGTTTAATTTCTAAGAAATCCATATAAACTTCAATACCCTATTTTACCCCCTTAAGATTATGTATTGAATTTTTTGTAAGTCCTTACTTAGCGGATGCCTACGTCATAACATCTACTTACGTCCCCAATTTCAGCATGATTTGTCCAGTTTGATATATATATATAATGCTTGACAAGTTATTTTTATTTTTAGTATTAATTGTTTATATTATTTTATTTATTTTATTGATAATATTGGTTATTAAGCTGCCTTATCAGAAATTGCTGTAATGAGAATGCACATAACGCAACGCTAGTCTATTTAGTTAAGACTATCTAAGTTCTACATCTATTTTATTTTAAATAAATTTATTTTAAAAAATAAGCAATTAATTAATTAATGGGCTATTTGACAAGTTTTCAAAACCACTCAAGTATGTATATCAGTGTTCAAGGTACTTAAACATTATTTTGTTTTTAATTGTGACAAGTATTTATCTCAAGTTTTTAAATTTATAGATTCATAGTTAACAAAGCCCGCGAAAACGCTACTTTAAGCACAATGGTGTGTAGCATTCCGAAAATTACTGCAAGTACTATTTCGAACTTTTTTGTTGTGGTTGTCATTTAACAAATCCATAAGTTGAGCTAGAAATTTGAGAAATGACTAGTACCTATTATGAATGATTTGATAAATGAAATATACTTTATTGTGCCTATTAGAGAATGCAGAAAAAAATAAGTTTAAATTTAAAGTAATTAACTAGTACTATTATTACTATTATAACTAATATTGATTGTTTCCTAATTATTATACTACATAATGACTAAAAAAATCATATAAATTAAATATTGAATTCAATAAGCTTTTATTTTTTATACTGTCAAATATCCTATTTAAAATAATAGTTTTGGAATTATTTCCTATATATTATTTTATATACTTTGTTAATGTTGTTACAGATTTTCATTTTGGCTATCGCCATCGCCTTCGCGTTCGCCGCGGCTGAACCAGGTAGATATTGTAAAGAAATAGAAAACACGGCGTTATTTGTTTGGGTTCCGTGCCAACAACAAGTATTACAAACTATTACGTCATTACTACTTACACTATATTGACTTGTTGCAGTATTTTAAATAATTTTTTTCTCCTACTTCGAATATTTGAAAGATATGAAGCCAGCATCTCGAAAAGCATCTGTCTTATTTTTTACACTATCGACATATACGCTATTTTCGTGAACTTCTCGTAAACTTTTTTAAATAGTTTCAGATTAACTTTTTTATTTTATTTTTTATTTTATTACTTAATTAATTTCAGATTAAACGTAGTTTCATTTAATGTCTGTCTGTTTTTTCAACCTTGTGTAAGTTCCTTTTTTGCATGATTTTCTTTTGCATAAAAAATTAACAAAGATGCAAAAATGTATCATAAACTCGTAAACATGTATGTGTAATGTAGATGCTATTATAAAAACACCATCCTGCTTCTGACACAGGATGGTAAAAAAAAACAATTTTACATAAAAAACACAGTCCTGTATAATAATAACTTAACATGTAGGTAGATATATGATTGAAGTATACCCGTACGTATACCCGTAACTGTAAAGTGGCAGCTGTGCTGTCGCGTTTCGTGCGGTTTGTAATTATCCGGTGGTCCATGGATGAAGAATAAGAAAGGACGCTATACAGATGCGCTGCCCGCATCTGTATAGCGGCTATGCGGATGTCTATGGACGTCGATAGTCATGAAAATGGCCATGACTGCTCGTTTGCCTCCTTATATCTTAAAAAACCCTGCTTATATGATGTCATTTAAAATTCGTAATTTGTTTCAGTGCCTGACGATATCCCCGCATCGAGTGGAGTGGGTGTTGAGGAAGCGGACGCCGACACCAATGTGGGCAACCGTGAAACTCGCAGTTTATTTGAACGCATAAGAAATAAATCTGGAAAGTAAATATTACTTTGCTTTATTGTCCATTCAAAACATTGTGTCATGGATATTAAATAATCAAAATGTAATATAGTTTGTTTTTTATTTATGGCTTATAATATTTGCCCTCATTCTACGTGATTATCCTATTTTGTGTCGTCTTCGGTACCTACCATAGATATAGAATTTCTTTTTACTACCTGAAAGATGTACGAAGCGTGGGAGCGTCAATATTTACCAAATGGAAGATAAATAAAATATTTCATGCAAAGGAAACTCTGCCATGTACGTAGTGGGTACCATGTTTCTCACGACTCCAATAAAAAAAAATATATTCAATTAAGGCGCTGTGCACAGTCAAAATAGGTTTTTTCAAACATTTTTTTAGCGAAATGTATACCTACACTTTAGAACAGCAAAAAAAATATATGTTTATGTTGATTATATTTATAAGGGAACCTTTGTTTCTTGTACACGTTTCCTGTAAATATTCTCGATACGAAAAAATCAGGAAGCAGCCATTAACGTTGAAATTTCAGCACTTATCACATTATTATTAATAGGCAAAACGTTATAGAATTAATAACAGTTATGTATTTAATAATTATAAAGGGAACTGTTGTTTTTATTTATCGATTAAATTTAGACACTTGTAAGGATTTTATGTTAAATGGCTTGAAAGATTTGAACGAAACACCGCGCCATCTTGACGATCACTTCGCTTCTCTGTTATTTCTACGCAGAGCGACAGTGTACGCCACGGTATGGAAACTAAGAACTAAAATTATTTTGTACTAAAAAGTGTCATCTGTTCGCCCAGTTTTGTACTAAAACTAAGTGTTGCTTTGATAAAATATTAGGTAGAAATATTTGATATTCGGAAGAAAATATTTTGTAATTAACTAAACATACATTAATTCCTTTTATCTAAAAATAATCCAATATTACTTTTTTTATAACAAATTACTTTTTGAGTGTCATTAACAATTAGTTTCATTTACATTATGGTATGATTTGGAATTTTGACATGGCAATAATACTATTGTTAAGAAATGGCGGTTGGGCGATATTTTGAAAATTTATTGTGCTGTGTACTCAAGCGCCATTGTGTTCACATTGCATTTTTGTAATTTCATGGTTCGGGTGGTTGGTAAGCGCATTTCACGTTGAGTTGGCTATTACTGTTCCTCCGTGCTGCTGTGCTATATTACAATCGTTGCTTGCTGTTAATTTTTGTTTGCGTCGAGTCGAGTATTCTCCTCCGCATCCAAAAACAGTAAACAGAAAGAACCGATGAAATTCTGCGAATCACTATAGCATAATCACTCTTAGAAGTATGGTATAGTATAACCTATTATTGCAGTGATTAGTTAAGTGAATCACGTCGCAAAGGCGCTCCGAAGAGTTTGGAGTGATTTTTGAGTGAGTGAGTCATGTCTCAGAAGAAGTGTTGTGTACCTGGCTGCTTTGTGGAGAAGGATAGCGGTATGTTATATTAATTTACTTGCTGTAAATAGCTCTGACACACTTTCATTGTCTCTTAAATTTCCTCACGTAAAAGAACCAGAGAAGATTATGATCAGACAGATCGAGTTGGTACTGTCCGAAGATTGGACAGTACTCAGTAGCCTTTCACCATTCTATAAAAACTAATTTTATTTCACATTCTTCTGTCTCTTTTCATATAAATGTGTGTACAGTTGAGCCGTATCTTCAGTTATTATTTATATTATATGTAGGAATAATACAAAATAGCACTAAATGCTCTTTATGATTAGTTTTACTTAAGGTCCCTATGATTAATATTTAATGTTTTTCGGGTGTTCCTTTACATTGGTTCCCTGATCCAGAAAAAAATTTAGAAAAATTTGATATCTGGGTTTCAAGTATTGGTTGCAGAGAATTAAATGAAATGGATAAGACAAATATATATATTAATAAACGTGTTTGTCACAAGCATTTTCAAGATATTCATATATATCCAAAGAACAGACTCAGCAAACTGGCAGTACCTGTACTAGGCTTGAAAGGTAAAGTTTCTTTATTTTAAATTATTTTATGTACAAACTACACTTGTTTTATTGAAGCACTTGTAAACAAATACTCACTAAGCTATTTGAAAACTTCTATTAAATGTTCATAGGCAAATAAAATAGGTGTTGGATATGGACTAAATTGAATGTAAAAAATATATTACAAATGTTCATAAAGAATAATGGGCACACTGAGCAAAGTTAATTTATAATATGCATTTTACTATAATATATTATATTATGTACATGCTGATAATTTAAACCAATCTTTAAGAATCATTTATGAGAACCAATTATAACATATTCTTTTTGAGATTATTGCTTTAAAAAGTATTTAGAACTATTATTATTAAATAACATACAGAATTGGCTTTTACAGGGGTACAAACATACCAAGATAGGGTTCATGTAGCTGGGCCTTCTGTACAATTTTGTGATACTCTGAACATGGAGCAGCATAGAACTTCAGTGGAGCCATCATGTTCACGTATGTATAATTGTATATGTCATATATATAAAAATCTTGAATAATTTTAAAAAACTTTTTCTTGTATAAACATGATGACTGATGATGAATGGTTCTTTATTCAATAATATGGATGTTTTTTTTAGCAATTGCAGCCTCTTGACACAGATGTATTAAGGAGGCAGCAAAATTGCATTAATATTTGGATGTCTATGTACGTACAGACGTATGTACATAAACATCCAAATAATAATAATGCATTTTTGCTGCCACCAGAAATTCATCACACAATATGCAACAATGTAGCTATCACTTCACAATGGGGTCATGTAAGCATCATTATACATACCCATATACCCCGGTATTGTCGGTCAGATATGGCTGTAATGCAGTATATAGTACTTTCTCTTACTAAAATGATATTCAACGTTCAATTAAATATAATTAAAAAACTAGTATAAGTACATAGGCAGCAATTGGATAATTTCTAAAGCAATGTGATAGAATAGCAGAATATGCTATTGCTAATAATTTTTAATCCGTGGAATCAAATAATTTATTTTTGTTATGTGACTGTTACTAATTATTTATTTAATTTATTGTTTTAAATGATTGATCATCTCATCATCAATCAGTCATTTAGCAATGAAAGTTTACTTAAATTTCACATAATAAATAATATGTATGAAAGAAATATGTTTTCTGAAAATTGTTGTTTACTTACAGGTTCCCAAAAATCACATGGGGCAAAATCTTTGGAAACCGAACCAAAAAAGCAGCAAAGGAAAAAAGTGAAAAAATTGGCAGGTAAACAATTTATTACCAGACTAATAAAAAATACTTTGTACATAATACGCAATAAATATACTTGCTATCAAGGACGTTAAAAAAAAGGCGGACGGAATGTTGCCTAGAAAATATTGAAGCATTAAAATTGTGACAATGTATTTATGTCTGCGCGTGTAAAGGGTTACTAGACATAAGAAAAAATACCCATCTTTTTAAATAATTTGAATACATATTTTTGAAGTTCTATTGACTTACATTTTTTTATTTGCTGTTATTTACCATCCAGAACGGTTATAGACAGGTATTTTGTGGTGGTTTAATGGTTTAATACTACCGTAGCGCGAAATTCAAACAAAGTAGTTTTTTATCGCTTGGTCGAGATATATAAAATAAAAAATAAAATAAATAAAAATTGCTTTATTTGTAAGACTAACACTACCATACACAAGATATAAGAACAAAAATTAAACAAGAAAAACAAAACGAAAACATAACAATAATAGTAAAAAAATATTTAGCCCAATTCAGGGTAAATGAAAATGTTAATTGTCTGACAACATTAATTGTTTGGAAAACATTTACGAAAACAATAAAATTGCGGAAATAAGCTGGATATATTCCTTGCTTACCTATGAAAAGTGATCCCCTGGCTTTTTTTATGTGAAACACTATTGTTTCCACAGCTTTTTATTACATACGACGGCATCTCGAATCACGTGTATTTTCTAAAAATTGTCAAACATGACAATGTCTCCGGCATACTATAGTACAAAGTCAGCTTACTCTGGGGTTTTAGTTATTGTATGAAGAGACTCCGTCCGCCTTTTTTTTAACGTCCTTGCTTGCTATATCCATATAAAGTGAGTACGACTGTTGTCATATCTCTTATACACATGATGTTGTGTATTAAGGGTATTACATTGCTCAATGACCTTGGAGAATCTGTCACTGAGAAAGTAATTATTTTTTAGCGCCACCTATTATCATATGTACGTGTCATAACATCTCGCATATTAAAAAGAGACAAAGATTAAACAAGTGTCAGATGTGTCACAATATTTTAGTTGTATTTACCTATTTTATTCATTTTATTTTATTAACACTTATTTAGCATATTATGTTACTTTGATATTGAAAAGAATTAGGATGACCTTGTGATTTTAGCAAGGTCGGTAGAGCTTTGCTGCATTGCAGCTGAAACGGGGCGGAACTACTAGAGATTTCCTTTGCTCAAGTGTTACTGGCGTGCAAAGTATACGCGAACGTCGCTAAAATGGCAATGGCAATGGCACGCATGGCGTTGTACGGGTAACCAATCTGAGTAGACAAGCGAAGACCACAAAAAGTAGTGACAAACCATATAGCTTGGCCCTACGTTACTGTTGTTTGGGCGGCGGCATGCTTACTGGCAGGCACCCCTCCATGGGAAATGAACGCCAAGGTCCAGGCGAAGTTATACTGCTGGGAGAGGCAGCGTTGACAGGGTCAAGGAAAGATGGAAAATCGGGATGGAAAACTCCCATATGACCAAACCATTGAGGTGCCAACTACCGTACAGGATAATGTAGATAATGACTGGACACGAGTGCTTCGGTCATTACGTGCACAAAATATCCTATTTCAGGAGACAGCTCCTGTCCGATTAGTATGGGGAGCCGGATGACACGGCTCAACACACTCTGTCAAACTGTACTAAATGGACCACTGCAAGGGTGGCCCTAGCGGTAGAACTTGGCGACCATAGTCTTTCGCTGCACAACATCGTCAGTAAGATTCTCGGCAGCGAGAGATGTTGGGATGCTTTCTTCTCCTTCTGCGCAACCATAATTCAACAGAAAAAGTCTCCGAGAGAGAGTGAGAGTTGCGACCTGATGCACTCCCCATCGACGAGGATGAACAGGCAGGCGTCGGACACGATAGGCCCGTCAACTGCATTGAAGGTGCCGTAAGGCAAAGCCGGGGGGCCTAGTGGTAGAATGCTCTCGATCCCTTACCGCCC
>LUGF01048197.1:40159-53014 GCA_001625245.1 Calycopis cecrops | reverse complement strand
AATGTCGCAGTGTGCGAGTCCGCCTCGCACTTGGCCGGTTTTATTATCGAAGTAAAACTTCTTTACGCGCGCTTGGTTTGGGGGGTAAGCTGGCGAGAGCGTTATAAAAATGTGTTGATCGGGCAAGGCCCAAAACCGAACGGAACGGAAGTTGTCTTTCTAATTCAAAATTCGAATTTGATCTAAGTAAAACTTTTTTGTATTTAAAGAAATAAATATCACATCACATGTTATTTAACTATGGTAATTAATTTGTGTTATAAATCAATAATTAAGTTTTACTTTAGTTGTGTGTTATAAATCACACACATTTTTTGTGGACGCAAAGCATTTACATAATTATGCTGCCTAGGAGCCCGGAAGCCCTCTAGACCCATGTAAGACTCGACACTTGGTAGTGCAATACCGACTAAACCCCTGTCGGGAATTTGAGCCGCTATAATTGGAGGGTCCAGGATCAACAGACAACAGAATACCTCCAGCTATAGGCTAGTATCGGTAAAAAGGCAAGACATCTCCTTCTTAGGGACTGTCTGGCTGCCTCTGAACAATCCCAACTACAACGTCGGAACCGTGCAATGGGGTCAGATTCCCGTTCTGATCCCTGGGCCCCAGTCGGCACTCCAACGAAGCATCCACCAATTGGACCCGCCATATTTCCTAATTCACGCCGCCGTTCGCTGATTCATAGGGACGGGTGGAGGACATTATAGCTAAGCTGCTCTTAGTTGGACCTCTCCCCCCAAGCATGTATGTTTTGTCCTGTCCGGCATAACTTCGGGGATCACAGACGCACGCATACTCCTCACCACGTCAAGATGGCAGCATCTTCGGAGGTAACCTGTTACTTTTCCCTAGAATAGTATACTTCAAGTTGAGGTACCGACTGCAAAATTATAAATTAATAATATTATAGCTTGATATATTTTTCTTGGTAACCGAATATATATAATAGCTATGCAACAAAAAAGTTTTATCAAAATCAGTCCAGTAATTTTTGCGTGATAGCCACACAACTGCGTATAGCAAGGCAAGCCTTTAGAACGGGACATAGGAGAAAATAGCTACTCTTTGGTCTACAAACGATTAAAAAATTCAAAACCTTTATTCAAATGATCAGCACAGATATTATTAACTGATAGATAGTTATCCACCTATCTATTATATAGGAATGAAAAACCGGTTTTAAGCAGAATTTGTTCTCGCGCACGTATAGCGGTAGCCGTTACTCACAAGGGTAGAAGGATGCACTTTCTGTTCTAAGACCTTAGATAAAGTATAATATTGTATTATACTTATACTACAATTATACTATTATTAATATAAACATATAAACACATTATCTAAACCATAGGCGAATCCATAGATAATACGGTATATACTGAGGCGAATCGATCGACAATTGACATATTTGTTGGTTGTCAAATGTAAAATATTATGATTGCGTTGAGAAATCTAATATGCGACAAAATTTAAGATTTATCAAACTACACAAATATAATATGATAGACAGTTAAATAAAATTACGTACAGTTTTTTAATGAGAATTAATATGTAAATTCTAATTAGTTATTTATTTTAAACTATTATTTCAATTTAATTTTTATTTGATTTCTAAATCTATGAGAAAACAAAATTGACGACTATGAGAAAACAAAATTGTTGTTTTTACTATATTCCTAGCATTTTTTTTATATTTATTCACCCTTTAAACCTTCCCTCAACTTCCACAATCAATTCAAAACCAATATTAGCCAAATCGGTTCAGCCGTTCTCGAGTCTGTGTGAGTCTAACGAACAGCAATTCATTTATATATATATAGAAGATAGAAGATAGTAGATTACAAATTTATTTTAATATTAGACAACACATCTAGATATATAATGAAATTAGTATGCTAAAGACCAAACCCAAAAGTCTTATAGTTTTTCCTACACAGTACATTTTGTGGAACATTTTAGTTCCACAAAATGTACTGTATAGAGTGGGATCGCTGCGTTCGCCTAATAATAAATTTCCGTCAGATTGTTATAATTGATTTCATTTTATTTTTGTTCTTAGTTTATGTATAGGTATAAATGTTTCTTATTATATTGTATATTCTAGGGCCATAATTGTTTCAAAGCAAAAAATAATATTTAACATATTATTGTATAAAATAAAAATAATTACAAGGATAATTGCAACCAGTTATTTAGGGTTTGTATAAATAACATCCCAGGTAGACTTAAATCCTTATATAAAACATCAACACGTCTTCAATTTATCATTCTCAATCAAATCTTGTCAAAACACATAATGTACAAAACTTTGGTAAGTAACTTATATTCTGTTTTAAATACCAAAACAAAAGAATTTGAATTGATTTAAGTACATTATTTAGTTTGATAATCTTCAATAAGAGAATATATAAAAAAGCTAACATGACCCTTTCAAATTTCTATTTATTTATATATAGTTTAGTTTAGTTTATTCTAGTTTTTAGGGTTCCGTATCTTAAAGAGAAAAAACTGAACCCTTATAGGATCGTAGTTCATCTGTATGCCTGTCAAGACATTTTTCTCCGAACTACGTAAAGTGATTAAGCTGAAATTTATGTCAAATACCGAGGTCTATTACTTCTCGATGTCTTAAAAAAATCATACTTCTTGGGTACCTAACTAAGTACAAAGTTATAGTCAATTATACACATGTTTTTGTACGAAAACTCAATTTTTTGAAAACATCAAAACCTATTGGGCACTTGCCGTTGATCTGGAGTTGTAGAATTTCGCAAAAATAAATTTGTGGCCTTCCTGAAGGAGCTGAACTGGAAATAACGTGCGAAGAAAGATAAAGTTTTGTAGGTTTTTCAAAAATTGCGTTTTCATACAAAATTTGTGCATAAATGGCTATTACGGATTTGTATTAGGTTAGCTTAGAAAACATATTTTTTCCAGGTCGAGAAGTAATAGACATCCGTTTTTCATATAAATTTTAGCTTAATCACTTCACGCGTTTCCGAGACTAAGGTCTTGTAAGTTATACAGACAGACAACAAAGTGATCCTATAAGGGTTCCGTTTTTTCTCTTTGAGATACGGAACCCTAAAAATATGCAATCTGATATTTTAAATAAATAATCATTTTGGAATAGTTTTAGTAATATATTTTTTGCTGAATTTTAGCATTATGAATAATAATTTAGGATTAATAGTTTTGGAATTATCTTATCTATTTTTATATATCTATTTTTTTAATCTATTGTGTAAATGTTGTTACAGATTTTCGTTTTGGCTATCGCCATCGCCTTCGGCTTAGCCGCGGCTACACCAAGTAAATCTTTTAAATAAATATAAAATATGGTATTATTTTTTTGGGTTAGGGACCCACAACAAGTATTACAAAGTATTAAGTTATTACAACTTAAATTATATTGACTTGATGCAACATGCAACAATGTATGTTGACATGCTGAGCTTAATTAATATTTGCTGTTGCCTGCGCACAATGTATAAGAAACAAACTACACATATAAGTTTGTAATGGGTTTTGTTAATTATATAATAATTATTTGCCAATTAGTAGTATTTGCTATTAAAGCGACTATATAAATAAATCGTTCGTTCGTTTCAAATTTACTTTCTTGATATTTACTAAACATGTTCTAAAGAGCTGATCTGATTATATTATTTTTAGAATAACATTTGTTGTAAAAGCTGAGTATATTATTCTTATAACTTGTGATCGTAGCATCAGAAAACCAATCTAATTTTAAGATATTATTACATGTTGTGCATGTATGCATAGTAATATTGACTTAGGTATTTCGGATATTTAGCCTATTGGCTAGGTAAATTCCGTAAAAAGTGCCCTTTCTACTTCATTATTTTGACATAAAAAGAAAGGGAAAACGCAAATCATTACTTTGTTTAAGCATAAAGAAATTATTACATTATTTTGAATGTAATTAATCTATACAAGGTTGATAAAAGCGAGAAGCATTAAATGAAACCACATATTTAATGTATCATTACCAGGCTACACAAAAAAATCTGATCAGGACCCTCCGACCATCCCATGGCCCATCAACCTTACGGTTATACGGGCCGAAACACGGGTGCTTGCGCAACCCTACAAATTCTTTTTTTTCGACTCCCCTGTCCCTAATTGTCATCTCCCCATTCTGGGGGGGAACGCCACAACAACAGCGACTTCGGTGTCACCCTTAGTCGTGCTATGGCCAAACTACTATCTAGTAATGCCAACAAAACCATTTTTTAAAAACCATAAACCCTTTTTTTTTTTTTTGACTGGCTCCGTGTGAGCTCATCTTTTAAATCTAATTAAACACGCGCAATTGCGCAGACGCGCAGATTTCTGCTCCGGCTAGCTCCCGTCAGCTGGTATCGCGCGCGCAATGCGCTCCTCGCGCTCCAGTGCGCTCCTGGTCCTGTGCCAGGTCCTCGCAAAGTTGCGGAGCAGACGAAAGTTGGCCTCAGTCGCAACGAGGTCGCAGTAGTACACCGGACCCTCCCCAACAATTTTGACACCGTCCAACATGCTCCTACGCGCGCCACTGTACAGCTGGCAATCCCATAGTGCATGATGCACATCTTCCTCTACCAGTTCCCCACAGTAGCAGGTCCCTAAGGGCGAGAGGCCCATCCTACATAGCCTACTCCTAAAGCAACCATGACCCATGAGCAGCTGAGACACTTCATAGTCAGGCTCGACCCAAGTTGCCTCGAGTCTCGCCGATGATCGCGAGCTCGGCCGTTAGGGCGGCCGGAGTCTTACACCTCGTGCAAAGTTGCCGCTGGATGTAGCCGCCAGTACAAAGCATTATTATGTTTGTTTTGCTATTTAACTTCTTTGAAGAAAGTGTTTTCGTATTCTTGTCGTAAACTTTTTTTAATCGTGTCGGAGTAACTGTAGACACTTATAGTATACGTAGCTTCATTTAATATCTCTCGGTTTTGTCGACATTGTATAAGTTCCGCCTCGTTTGCGTGAAAGAATAACAAAGATACTTAGATACCATAAAACTTGAAGATTTAAAAGAGGACGCTAAAAACTTGGATTGGTCTTTGGTGACAGCAGCAAGTACAGTGGATGACAAAATTCATTTATTCAATTCCCTTATCACTGAACTCTACGACAAACACGCACCTGTAAAACCTGTAAAAATAAAGCACCTACCAGCGACGTGGTTGACGGAGGACCTAAAAACCTTGATCAATTTGAAGCATGCTGCCAAAGCGAGATACAAGAAAAATGACTGTGAGGATAATCGTGTGAAATATGTGACGTTAAGAAACCGATGCAATCGGATGTGCCGAGATGCTCATCGACGTCATATTCATGTGTCTGTTGAGAACGGAGAACCAGCTAAAATCTGGAAGTTTCTCAAGTCGCTAGGAGTCGGCAAAAGCTCTGATTATACCGAAGCCAATTGTCTCGTAATCGACAAAGACTCATTAAATAAGCATTTTGCTTCTTCTATACCTCCTATCGATCCTATTTCTAAATCTCAATCCTTGAATTCTCTTTCTCTCTTACCATCACCTGACTTTCCACCTTTTTCTCTTAGGCCATTCTCTGTAAGTGAAGTCAAGCAACACATTATTTGCATTACATCAAATGCTGTTGGAGAAGATGGCATAAGTCGCAAAATGATTGTCCCTATTGTAGATTTTCTTGCTCCTATTTTTGTCCAAATTTACAATCTAATATATAAAATTCTCGTGACACAGTTTTCGTTGCCATACTCCTCCGAAACGGCTTGACCGATTCTCATGAAATTTAGTGAGCATATTGAGTAGGTCTGAGAATCGGCCAACATCTATTTTTCATCCCGATATTCCCACGGGATCGAAAGTTACGCGGGTGAAACCGCGGGGCGCAGCTAGTTTTTCTATAAATAGCAGCGTATTTCCAAGTATTTGGAAAGATGCTAATACTATTCCGTTACCCAAGTGCTCTCGACCTAAACTAGTTTCAGACCTTCGTCCCATCTCGATTCTTTCTTTTTTATCAAAAGTTCTTGAACGTCTAGTCCACCACTAATTCACAAATTATGTTACAAAAAATAACCTTCTAAGTCCGTTTCAATCTGGATTCAGATCTGGACATAGCACTACTACTGCATTGATAAAAATAACCGATGATATTCGCCTCGGTATGGATAACAAGCAGCTAACCGTACTTACACTATTAGATTTTAGTAATGCAAAAAATTCAATGTCATTGATCATGAAATACTTCTTAACATTCTACAAACTCTCAACTTTTCTCCTTCTGTGATTCAATGGCTTCATAGTTACCTTGGGGGGCGTCGGCAGAGAGTAAAAGCTGCCGATAGCTTTTCATGCTGGTCTCATGTCACTGCTGGCGTTCCCCAAGGGGGTGTCTTGTCTCCGCTTCTTTTTTCTCTATTTATAAATAACATAACACTTTCTATTTCTTCTTGCTTTAACTTGTATGCAGACGACCTTCAAATTTATACCCAGTCAACCTTAGACACATTGCACTGTGCTATTGGCGCAATGAATAATGATTTGCTGACAATATGTGAGTAGAGTAAAAGGCATGGTTTGCTCTTAAATCCTGTAAAATCACAAACCATTATCGTTGGCAGTCCAGGTCTGCTAGCAAGAGTTGACTGGGAAAGTCTCCCAAAAGTGACCTTAAACGGAACAGTTATTCCCTATAGTAAATCTGCAAAAAACCTTGGCATATATTTAGACGATAAATTTATATTTCGTACTTCCGATGGCAAACAGCTGCGCTCATCTGGCCATATGGTACTTGAATCCCCTATTCACAACACAAAATATTTTAGTTCGTCATTCACTGTCCGATCAATTTCACTGCGGAACGCCTTGTCTATCTACATTAAACGCGCAAAAACTATTAGTAGTTTGAAAACGATGGTAACAGATCATTACCTATGCTGTCAAACTTAATTGTCTATAATCTATATTATTGAAATTATTAAGGTTCATAGATTGTATACAATTATTTATTTTAATTAATATTATTGTTATATATTTTATTTGTATAATTATATATATTATATGTTTGTATATATTAGTATATATTAAATTATAATTATATATTTATTTTATTGACTATGTATAGAATAATATGTAAACTTATTTTTCGTTTTCTACTGTGCACCACTACCTCCCTGTAATTTTTAATGTATCCTCTAGGTTAAGGTTGCCTGGAAGAAATTGCTGTAAAGTAATAAGGCCGCCTTTGTGTGCATCCATAGTGTAACATGTACTGTATTGTTTTTACTGACTATATGTAATGTGCGCAATAAAGAATATTTTCATTTCATTTCATTTCAAAGATACAAATATGTATCATAAAGACGTAAACATAATGTGTGTGACATGAATACGCTATAAAAACACCAACCTGCTTCTGACATAGGTTGGTGACAAACACATGTATATAATACTTAATATGTAGATAGGTATATGCTCGTAGTACATCACCCGTCAGCGTGAAGTGACAGCTGTGCTGTCGCGTTTCGTGTGTAATTAGCCGGTGGCCCATGGAGAAGGTATGAGAAAGTAGGGCAGCGTATCTGTATAGCCTCTATGTGGATGTCTATGAGCGTCGGTAGTTATGAAAATGGCTATGAATGCTCATTTCCCTCCCTATACCATAAAAAACCCTGCTATTATGATGTCGTTTAAAATCCGCAATTTGTTTCAGTTAATACCAAGGCCATCGAATCTCTCCAGGGGGGTGGATTGGGTTGAGTTGAATTGAGGAAAGACGTCGCTACCGATGGAGTTTAGTAGTGTGGAGTGTGAAATAAATAAATAAGTAAATAAAAGTTAGTTTTATATCAATCTACAAACTAGTGTACTGATTACAATCATTGCATTATTTTTATTCAAGCATTTATAAGAAAAATGTAACTACTAAGAAAGGTTCCCTGGTTGACTCACTTGGAATCCCTGTGTCGAGTCAGTGTTTTCTTTTCGGCTTTTGAAGTTTATTTCAACGTATTTTTTATTTTTATTTTTCTCTTACTTTTAAATACACTCAGCGGCACGGAAACTTGGCCAAGTATAAAATTTGTCATAACTTCAGTTTTTCTTAGTTTACATTGTAAATATAGGCTAATTTTGATCGTTTTTCATTCAATTAACGTTTATAATCATTTTCACTTATAAATAATGTTTTTTTTAAGTTTATAATGAAGTTTAAGCGCAAAATCACATTTACACGGTATTAAACACTGCAGTTTTGAAGTTTAGTTACTTAAAAACTGTTTTGATATTTGATAACATCTTGAACTTTTTAATATCGCGTGTTTCCTCCTCTGGCCCTTATGACTGCCAGCATTCGATCTGGCATGCTTTGCATGACATTTTTTATGTTCACTTGCGATAAGTCGCTCCAAGCAGTCAGTGCAGCATTTCTAAGCTGGCTAAGGGTTTGTGGTGGGTTCGATGCTGTTTTAATTGACGTTTTTAGCTTACCCCAAATGTGTTCTATGGGATTTAAGTCGGAGGAGATGCGTGCTGCAGTTTTTGAACATGAACCTCTTGAAGGTATTGATTTACGATATGAGCGACGTGTGGACGTGCATTATCGTGCATTAAAATGAATTGGTCATATCCAATAAACCCTCCAAATGGTACAACATGTTCCTGAAGAATGTCCTCGACGTACCGTGTTGCAGTTAGAGCATTATTGACGATGACCAGGTCTGTACGTGCATCAGAACTAACGCCACTCCATACCATTATAGAGTCTCCTCCAAAACTTACTGTTGGAGTGGTAGTAATCGCCAGATATCGTTCACCATTCTTTCTCCACACACGTTGTCGACCAACAGGTGCGTTTGAAGCGATCCTGCACTCGTCCGCAAACAAAACCCTTGCCCATTGTTCATGAGACCAGTTAACATGTTCGCGGGCAAATTGAAGTCGAGCTGATCTATGCTGTGGGAGACACTGTGGACCACGGGCTGGTCTTCTTGCTCTTAATCAACTTCCTCCGTACGTCTTCTCACCGTACGCTCACTAACATTTACATTCCAGGGCATTTGTAGCCGCTGCTGGATCTTAACAGCGGTAAAGAAGCGATTTCTTAAAATCTCTAACACGATAAAGCGGTCGACACGAGCTGACGTGCTACGTACACCTCCACTTCCTGGTCTGCGAGTGCAGCGGCCAGTCTCTTGATACCGTTTTAGTACATATTGCATTGAAGAAAGTGGTACGTTAAGGATAGTAGTCACTTCACGATGGGTCATCCCTTGTCCGACTAATGCCACTGCTTGTGCTAACTGACTTGGTGACAAAGACTTTTTTTTGGATTCTCAGGCGCCTTTAGATATTTATTTATCACAGTAAAACCAAAGAACTTCGAGAACTTAACTCTAGCAAATTCCAGAGCACGATTCAAAACGTAACTCTACGTTGGATAAATGACACGATTCGACTAAACTTTAGAAAACAAACCAAAATGCACTTTAACTAAGTTAATTACCCTCTTGGGATTAACGTATACATTTCTTCTACACACTTATACAATAAGAACTAAGTAAGACACACTTAAAAATTCGTTATCGAATGTTTTGAGTTTGGCCAAGATTTCGTGCCGCTGAGTGTATAAGAAAAATCAATTTAAATAATATTATACATTTATAAAACATGTAACATATCAACAACATATATCTTATTATAAAGGCAATAATTATGATGTTGTCTCTTAGATCATTTTTACTAAATGATCTAAGTGTTGTCTATAATAATATAATATGTAGGGATATAACCAAATTTATAAGTGCGTGCGTACGTGCGTACGTGCGTGCGTGCGTGCGTGCGTGCGTGCGTGCGTGTGTGTGTGTGCGTATGTGTGTATTTTTATGTGGATAATTTAATTTTGTATGATTATTGTATATTTTTTCTGGGTCCTCATAGTTTAAGTCCTATAGCCAATTATGTAACTGTCTTTTTAGCTTGCGATGAGTTAAATTAGAAAAATTATATAAATTATAAAGGGATGGCCCGATCCAAAAAGTATGGAAATAACTTTTTTCAGTTTAACTCTTGGGACATCATAGACTAAATGGTTTTTGTGTCTTGAAGCTTTATGTTTAGGTAATAGAATACTTTGGTAATAAATGTTTTTTGTAATAAATATAAGGGTAGTATTTAAACGAGTGACTGTAAATTAAAATTTTAGGTGTCAAAAATAATGAAATTAGCGTAATGAATTACTAAGTGAGCGACTGACTGCGAGCAACGAGAAATGTACAGAACAGCAACTTACAAACATTAATTCAAGCTACATAAAATACAAAATGAGAAACTTCTTAATATTTGAGCGACCGTAATGTTGTCACATTACATCCTGCATTTTTTTCAAAATTTGGTAAATTATTTAAATATTTTGTGTTATATGTGTAATTATTAATATTATGAATTATTAATTTATTTAATTGTTTTTTTCGAGCTGCATTTTATATTAAATGAAGTGCTTTGAATATTAAAACGTATTTGAAAAAAACTTTATTGAGCTGTGTACTGTGAGCACACATTTTTTTTTAAATTTGCTTATGAAAAAACTATTTGAATAATACCTAATAATAATAATAAATGCTGCTGGACCGGTTCAATCGAGGGTGTTCTTGGTGGATATAACCGTTCCATGCGATGAAAATTTCTTCGCCTTCCTCCATGGGCCACCGGCTACTTACACACTGCACGAAACGCGCCAGCACTTCACGCCGGTCTCGTGTACGCGAGAGGTACTTCCTCGGTCGTGCCGGACCAATTCGGCTATTGTATGGCACTACCTTGGGAAAATGTTTCATTTCCATGGGAAAACGGGTAAACTTCTATAAGGCTTGACCGAATGGGTTGAAATTTTATATGGGTATTTCGATGGTTACCTGGACGGTATAAAAATATAATTGGATCCGGTAAGTGGCGCTGTTATCGGAATGTCAACTTCTAAACGGCTTGACCGATTGGGTTGAAATTTTATATGGGTATTTCGATGGTTACCTGGATGGTAAAAAAATACAATTGGATCCGGTAGGTGGCGCTGTTGTCAGAATGTCAACTTCTAAACGGCTTGACCGATTGGGTTGAAATTTTATATAGGTATTTCGATGGTTTCCCCAGGGACAGGGTAGACTGGTCTGTCTTTAGAGACAAACTGGCCGGGTTCACTGTCGACGATGTGCTGACAACTCCTGAGGAGGTGGAAACAGCCGCCTGTCGTTTTACGGAGTCAATCCGGAGAGCGCAGGCGGAGGCGAGCACCACCGTACCAGTGAGAACGCACCGCCGCGGTGAACTCCCCCCTAGCCTATTGGCGTCTCTTATTAAGAAACGCCAACTAAGGAAACTGTGGGCTGACACACGCTGTCCTCGGGTCAAGACGGAACTCAACAGACTGTCTGAGAAGCTATCGTTGGAGGTGAAAGAGTTTCGAGGTGTCGGCTGGGATTGGAGAATATCCGAAGCCCGGGAAGACGACACTAGGCTCCACGCCCTCAACAGGATGCTAACCAGACCTAAACACTCTACAACACCACTGCTAGACGCGGGCAGGAGACACTACGGTGCTCTGGTACGCGCCGAGATCCTAGCCACGCACCTACAGACAACATTCACTCCACATGCACCAGCCGCTGTCGCCTCCGAACACCATGAGCGCGTTGAGGACCGGGTGCGGGAGCTCCTATCCAGCCCGACACCACAGCTTCAGGGGGATGACTTTATCTCCCCCGCAGAGCTGTGGAAGGTTGCCCGGCGCCTCCCGAGGCGTAAGGCACCAGGCATGGACGGAGTTCCCACTATGGCCCTCATCATGATGCCCCATCGTACAGGCGTTGCACTGGCGAGGCTAGCCAACGGAATCCTGCGTACTGCCCACTTTCCGGATATCTGGAAAGAGGGGAGGGTTATTGTGCTACCGAAGACGGGCAAGCCCAGGAACTTGCCCGGAAGTTACCGGCCGATCACGCTACTATCACACATCGCGAAGCTGTTCGAGCGGCTTCTGCTCCGGAGGTTGAAGAGCTATATTCCCATGAGGGATGAGCAATTCGGCTTCCGGGGCGGTCACTCGACCACCCTCCAATTGACGCGGGTTTTACATCACTTGACCACGGAGTGGAACAAGGGGAGACACACCATCGGAGTCTTTCTCGATATGGAGAAGGCCTTCGACAGAGTGTGGTACCCCGGACTCCTGTACAAGTTGATGGACGCCGGCGTCCCACACGCGATTGTAAAGCTAGTAGCGTCCTTTTTACAAGGTCGGACATTTCGCGTATCGGTAGAGCAACAACTTTCAACCCCTAGGGATGTGCGCGCGGGAGTTCCGCAATGCAGTTGTCTCGCGCCATGCTTGTACGCGGCTTACACCATCGACATCCCCACCCTCAGTGATCGCTTGGGAGAGGGAGAGGAGGATGTGCTGCTCGCGCTGTTCGCCGATGACAGCGCCTACTTCACAGCTTCATTCAGACCTCGCGGTCGCGCGCATGCAACGACTTCTTGACAGGCTGCCGGAGTGGCTCGACAAATGGAGAATGTCCGTCAACGTGGCGAAAACGGCTTCTCTATTCGTCAGCAGAAAGCGGAACATGCCGGGTCAGTTAACGTTGAGGGGCCAGGAGCTGTCTTGGAAATCCCCGGTGATGTACCTCGGGTGCAGCATTGACCGTTCGCTGCGCATGGGCTCGCAGGTTGATCGTCAGATCAACCTGGCGAGAGCTTCCCGTGCGCTGCTGTGGCCGGTGTTGTCATCCGGGTTACCGTTACGCACCAAGTTGGGTATTTACAAGACGTATATCCGAACGCGCCTCACGTATGCTGCCCCCGC
>LUGF01048197.1:0-19380 GCA_001625245.1 Calycopis cecrops | reverse complement strand
GACCGGCGTGAAGTGACAGCTGTGTTGGCGCGTTTCGTGCAGTGTGTAAGTAGCCCATGGAGGAAGGAGAAGAAATTTTCATCGTATGGAACGGTACCACCAAGAACACCCTCGACTGAACCGGTCCAGCATCATTTATTATTATTATTATTATTATTATTCAAATAGTTTTTTCATAATCGAATTTAAAAAAAAATGTTTGCACACAAAACACTGCTCAAATAATTTTTTCATATGCAAATTAAAAAAAAAATATGTGCTCACAGTACACAGTTCATTTAAGTTTTTTTAAAATACGTTATAATATTCAAAACACTTCATTTAAGATAAAATGCAGCTCAGTATATTTATATAGTTTACCAAATTTTGAAAAAAATGCAGGACGTAATGTTGTCACTCAAACAATTATTAGGTCGCTCAAATATTATGAACTTTCTCATTTTGTATTTTAAGCAGCTCAAATTGATGTTTGTAAGTCGCTGTTTTATTGATTTCTAGTCGCTCGCAGTCAGTCGCTCACTTAGTAATTCTGTACGCTAAATTCATTATTTCTGATACCTCAAATTTTAATTTACAGTCACTCGTTTAATTACTACCCTTAAATTAAAACCGCTTGCACAGTCTAAACAGGTAAAGAAATTTGCTCCGGATAGTCTTGCAATCAAATCGAAAATTAACGGTAATGGGAAACGATCTGGTACAGTATTTCTATTTAATTCGCGATAATCGACACACAAACGATCACTACCATCGCGCTTTTTTACTAGTAACATAGGACTTGCAAAGGGAGAGCAACTGGGTCGAATAATATTCGCTTCCAATAGCTCATTAATTTTAGATCGAACAACATTTCTTTCATCTGGACTTAAACGATACGGGCGACGTTGTACAATAAGATTTGGATTAATTAGCCTAATATTTAATTCACCCGATGTAACCCGCGTTTTAGGTAATCCATCTACAAAAAAATCCGCAAATTCATTTAACAATAACTTTAGTTTTTGTTCGTTTTGCGGAGAAATATCCGATACGGTATTATCAAAATTAATCTTAGTGGGTAATTGACAAGAGTTAGCCGCGTGAGTTTTAGAAATAAAAAAAAGGAATTTGACATCGCAATTGTGTATCCTAGTTTTAGAAGATCACGGCCAATCATTACGTCGTATTTTAAAGTATCGTCGGGTAGTATGTGAAATAAAATTGTCAAACTACTGTCTTTGATTATGATATTACTAAGTATTTGTTCGGAAAAACAAATTGTGGAATTGCCTATAATAATAATAATAATAATAAAGCCCGTTTAATTTCCGATCTACAAAATATTGTTACATTGTACTCATTATTTAAACTTATTAATTATAATATAACTTAATAGTACCTTACTTCATATCTAATAACTTAACTTTTTTTTTTTTTTTTTGTTTTTATTTGGTATCATTTTCTTCATTACCATCGTTCGGAACCCCTTCTCGGGTAAAGGCCTCCCCCCGCTTTTTCCAAACCTCTCTATTCAAAGCTTTCGTTCGCCACTCACTTCCAACTATCGAATTTATGTCATCTATCCACCTTTTTCTCGGGCGCCCTTTTTTCCTTTTACTACATATTTGGTCCTGTCCATAATGTTGTCTCTAGCGTCCACCTTTTATCGGTACACCTTGCCATATGCCCTGCCCACTGCCACTTCTGTTTTAGAGCATGTTGTAAGGCGTGTATAACTTTGGTCTTTAGTCTAATGTTTTTGCTTTTTATTTTATGTATTTTTCTTATTTTTAGTACGCTCCTTTCCATTGCTTTTTGGCATGCTGCTAATTTAGCCCTTATTTTTGCCTTGTATGTCCACGTTTGGCATCCGTATGTAAGGGTAGGTAAGACACAGGTATCCAACACTATTTTTTTTTGGTGAAGGGGAAAATCGCCTTTTAGTATTTCCCTGAAACTCCAATACTTTTTTCAGCTCATGTTAATGCGCCGCTCTACTTCTAGTTCTTCGTTTTTGTCTTCGAATGATAGTTGTTTGCCGAGGTAGATGTAATTATTCACGTATTCGAGTGGTTTACCGTTCAGGAGAATAGTGTGTGAGTGGCTGTTTGTCATTATTTTAGTTTTGCTTTCGGTTATACTAAGACCTATCTTATTGCTTTCTGCATTTAGAGTACTTATCATTTTTTCTAGCGCTTCAACTCGTGTCAGCAAATAAGACTATATTGTCCACGAATCTGAGGTGCGTTAGACGATTTTGGTTAACTCTAATTCCTTCTGACTGCCAGTTGATGTTGTCAAAAATTTGTTGCAATACCATTATGAATAGTTTTGGAGAGAGAGGATCCCCTTGTCTCACTCCCCTGCAGATTGGTATATCGGGACCTCGCGTCTCTAGTCTGACTTGGCTTATGCTTCCTTGGTAGATGTTTTTCATTACTCTTATGTAACTTACGTCTATATGACATTTGTTCAGCGCTTCCCAAATAGCTTCATGAGAGATCGTGTCAAACGCTTTGGTGTAATCGATGAAAGCAATGTACAGAGGTCGATTAAACTCTGTGTATTTCTCCATTACTTGTTGCAGCACTTGTATATGATCCGTCGTAGAGAACCCGGAACGGAACCCAGCTTGTTCTATTGGTTGGTAGTTATCAATCTTGGGGCTCAATCGACTTTGGATGATTGACATGAACAGTTTGTAAATACTAGATAGAAGACTAATTGGACGGTAATTAGAGATGTCTTGAGGATCTCCTTTCTTGTATAGCAGTATTATATCGGATCTTTTCCACTGAATCGGTACCTGACCTGTGTCCAGTACTTTGTTAAACATGTGTGTAAGTGGGTGTGTTAGCAAAGTGTCGCCGGCTTTAAGTGTTTCATTTCGTATGAAATCAGGACCTGGGTTTTTGTCTGCTTTTAGTTTCTTTATGTGATTGATGACTTCTTGCTCGTCTACTGGCTGCAGGTCGCTTATATATTGGGAGACTGTTCTATCTGTGTCTTCATCAGTCTTATAAAGGGTTGACGCAGCATATAATTGCTTGTAATAATCTGTGGCACAATTCATGACATCCTGCCTTGTCTCTGTTTCCCTTGATTTTGGCTATAATTCTTGAATCCAATTTTTGTGTGTGATCAGCTTCTTGTAGGCTTTTTTCGTGCTTCTATAAGTTATTAGGTTGGTTTCTATTATTTTATGTCTGTGGTCTTTATAGTCTTTGTCTATTGCTTTGCTTGTAATTTTAAACAGGGTGCTAAGTTCTTCTTTCATTGCTTTAGTTTTTTGCTTAATTTTCAGAAGTTCATTTCTTCTCGTAAGAAGGGTTTTAGTAGACTCTCTAAGTATTTTATTCATAGATCTTAGCTCTTTGTTTACTGATCTGCATGCAAGACTAGTATTGATGGTGTCAGCTAGTTTGTCGTAAAAAGATTGAACATCATCTTCTTGTTTTGTTTCCAGCTGATGTATATTAGTCTGAAGACATTTCAGATATGACGATATGTCCTCTTCTGTTTTTAGTGTCGTTGCTTGCGCTTTGCTTTAAATGCTGTTCTCCCCTTTTTTCTCTGGTCTAGCACGTACGTAGCCCTGATTAAGCGGTGATCAGATGCAAATCCAAAGCCATGCATGATTTCGACGTTCCTAATCCGTGTGGGGTGGTTTGACATTATAAAGTCGATCTCGTTCTTTACATTACCCCCAAGGGATACCCAAGTCCATCGGCGGTTTTTCCGAATTTTAAAAAAAGAGTTCATTATATACAGATTGTGTTCTAATGGTAAGAAGTAGTGCCACACTGCATGCTTGCATGCAGTCGAATTGGGCCGGCACGACCGGGGAGGTACCTCTCGCTTACACGAGACTGGCGTAAAGTGACGGCTGTGCTGTCGCGTGCGGTGTGTAAGTAGCCGGTGGCCCATGGAGGTGGGAGGAGAAAGGAAGGCAGCGCATCTGTATAGCCTCTATGCGGATGTTTGTGGGCGTCGGTAGTCATGAAAATGGCTCCGGCTGCTCGTTTGCCCTCCTATATCATAAAAAAAAAAAATAATGCGTATTGAAGTAGATTATCTCCTCTTTCATTTCTAATCCCGTGTCCAAATTTTCCTAGAATCAAGTTTTCTCTGTCTTCTGTTTTTGCATTAAAATCACCGATAACCATTACGTCATTTCCTGCTTGATTATGAGCTTCTTGCAAAGTTTTATAAAATAAGTTGATTTCTTCGTTTGTTGCCGTTTCAGTGGGTGTGTATACTTGTATTATTGTGATTAATTGGTTGTTGTGTTTTATTTTTAACAGAGCAACCCGGTCTGAGAGAGCTGAAAAACTGACTGTGTTATTCTTGTGTTCTTTTCTGATTAAAAATCCGACTCCATACAGCCCGAGTGTTTCGCCTTTATAACAAAATATGTAATTTTCGTGTTCTTCTATTGCATAGCCCATTCTTCTGACTTCTGCCAATCCAAGTATATCAATTTTTATTTTTTGTAACATGTATGTTAGTTCTATAAATCTTTTTGTTGTTGCTAGTGATCTTACGTTGAGTGTTCCAATCTTGAGAGTTTGTTGTGATTTCTTTATTATTTTTGCTGTTTCTTTAATATTTACTGGAGGGTTGTGGTCTTTTTCCCCCACTGAGACCAGCCGGCTTGGGGGAGGGTAGTTTTTTCCTATTTCGTTATGTTTCTTATTTTGTTTTGTTTTCCGATCTCCGGTGACTGGTTGCTATTGTTTTGGTGAAGTTGAGGTTGATGAGAGCGAGTGAGAACGGCCTCTCATCATATCGAACGCATTGATTCTGTTATTTTTAGTTAAGTTAGTTGTTTGGTGTTTCTTTGGCTGTAAAATTTATCTTGCGGTGAAGAAGTTGTCTCCCTCTTTCTCTTATCTGTGGTTCTCGAGTTTTCTCTTACAATAAGTTTATCATATTTTATGTACGCGAGGTTTCCTTTTTGTCTTTCTTCCATTAGTTTGGGTTGTAGTGACTTTCTAATTTCTAGTGTTTCTTTTGAGAAGTCTTCTGTAACATATAATTCCTTTAGCTTCTTTTTTTTTTCTTCATAATTTCAATCTTTTTCCATCCGCTGATCAATGAAACAAGTAGAAGTCTAGGTTTCTCGTTTTTATTTCTAATGCCGATGCGATATATGTTATTGATTTCATGACTTTCTATAATTATGCCTAGATCGTGTGACAGGTGTTTCTTGAAATACTTAATAAGATCCAAAGTTGACTGTTCCTTTTCCGCTTATCCATGAACTATTATATTGTTGCGTTTTCTATCTCTCTCAAGGATCTCCACCTTTTTCCTAGCTTTCCTACTTTGAGATTCAATCTTTGGTTTTACTTAGCACGGGGGGTAGAATAACGTAGTGTGTTTTTTTTGTTTCTGGTAGATTATTTTCAACTAAATTAGGAAATAAATATATTTGAATACTTGCATCCCTACATTGCAAGTAGCACGCAAAATGGCGAACCGATCACAAGCGTCTGCGCAACGTCAGGTAAGAAAAATCTTTTAAATTGCTATTTGGTGGTAATATTGCTCACATTTTATTATTATTATTATATAAATGAGAATATCGACTATCGACACACACTATTTGTATGCCCAAAGACGCATTACAACCACTTACAATAATCATATTTTTTCGAATGTATCATATTTGCCACCGTGCCAGGTCTACCAAATATGAGTTTTATTTTGATATGTATCAAATATGTCACAGTGCCAATTACAGTTTGTACTTGGCTCAGTTTTATTTTATGCATTTTTGCTTATAATTTTATAATATGTTTCATTTTACAAACACACACTTACAAACACAACAACATCAAACAGCAAAATAGAGCTCGTAGACTTCTGGCTCTTGTACCTAAATGTCCAACGACACCGCGACCACCAGCGCCCTACCGCGTTCCGCCTCTACCGTCACCGCTCGCAGGCGTTGGAGACACTCCGCTGAGCAAATGTGCGTGCCACTACGTCTCAAATCGTTCTGCCCCAGGGGGGGGACAGTTTAGTACAAAGGCGACTTTTATAATAGAACAGGCGACACCTACACTTTGGCGCAGAAAACTATTAGTTCTAATGCGCACTGGTAGATGTCTCTGTACGCGCAAATTTACAAGATATATGAAAATCATTCATTCAATTATTATTTATTAATATTTTAATGTATATGAAATTCTAGAAAATAATTGAAACATATTTCATGAAAGTTATCGGTTTATCGATTTTAAAAATTCTTAGCAATCTAAGATATTACCAATATCAGTAATGGGAACCATGCCACGGAAATATAGTGACATACTCTGGCGACATTTTAAATTACACATAGTAAATATGGTTGCCGAAGCTTGCGTCTGCGCTCGTATGTTTTGTGTGTCCATTTTGTGTTAAAATATTAGTTCTTCAGTGTTTAAGTTTCTATAACAGACGTCAAGTTGAGTTTCTCCTCCGTCCTGTTGAATTCAACACCCGGAACTTAATATTTTTGTCGCTACGTTACATTACGTTCAGTGTTATTTACATAGTGATATTTTGCGAAAAGACGCTATTTTGTGTTGTTTGCATCTTTAAACAATAGAATATAAGAAAATAAAAAAAAAAATAAAAAGATTGTCTGTTTTATTTCATAAACCTGTATCTATAGTTATTTGTTGTAATTTGCGATAATTCTGTTAATTTTCTGCAATAGTTTTCGTAATAATATATCTATTTACTGAGAAAAATTGTAATTATGCCGGTTATGTTATTTTGCTCTCGGAAACTTGATATATAATTTATCTAGTTACAAATTATTCTCGGTGTGCCTCCGGCTTGTACTTGGGCGGTTTTTTGCATATTATAATAGCTTTGTTCACATCTTATTATGTTCAACTCACAAAATCACAATTATATAAAAATATTATTAATATAACTAACCTAGAAACGCTTTTTGATCAAAATTGAATTTAAGACGTGAACACTGCTATTATGTATTTCTATTATGAATTAATATTTCTATTAAGTTATTTACTATCGCATAAATCGCTGCTTTGGAAGAATACTGCTGTAACTCAAAATGAGTGTATTTCTCAGTACAGCATACTTCATATATAGTACTTCTAACTGCTGTACTGAGAAATTCACTCATTTTGAGTTACAACAGTATTCTTCGAAAGCAGCGAAATTTTAGAGAATATAGTAACCTATATGTATCTATATATATATGATTTTAGTTCGCGCGCCAAAATGCAGGTGGCGTCGATCAAATCGAGATTCTTAAAAACCATACGAGAGGGCTCTCTTTCCCATATTATATTATTATATTCTTTGTTCTGCCCACTCCGCTCTCTCAAGCGCCTTCTCGTGGTCTCCACACTCCTCTCCTCCTGGCTACCTGCACACACGTACACAGCGTTGCGTCCGGAAGTGTATGCATTCACCTTCCACTTTTTGCTATATTTGTAGCGAATATATAGGATATATTTAAAAATGGAAACAGAATTCGTCGAAAAGAATCCTTAAATAAGCTCTTCTGATCAATAGCAGTTTCTATGCCTCAATTCCTGTCAGTCGTTCCGTACACCTTAAGAAACCTATAACAATTTTGAACTTATGCTTTAGCTTAAGATTGACGAAAAGAACATCCAGCATGAAAGGTGCATCCTCATAAAGTTCTTCTACCGCCTCTTCATATAAAGCTGGGACTGACGAAGCAATTTGTAAACTTTCAAGAGATGGAAATTGATTTATATACTTAATATCAAATTTTCCAGGCCTCTCAGGGAATGTGTTTTGGATCGTTGGATCAGATACAATAGGGCTTATGACTGATGTACAATTTACAGCATCTATGACGGATCTTCAAAGAGAAGGGTGGCTTGCTTTCAAAGACGTTATTGCTACTTTTTAGACAATAACAAAGACCCTAACTACAAACATTGTCAATAGAATGCTAAAAGCATTTCAAGCTTTAGGTTGCCTAATGAGTTTAAAATTACATTTTGTCCATTTCTCCCTCGACTATTATCCAGAAAATTTGGAAGATGTGAGTTTTCACTCAGTTTGTCTTCATTCAGTTCTAATAAATGATTTTTTTTTTGACCTCTTAAAGCAGGGTGAACAATTTCACCAAGATATTAAAGAGATGGGAAAAAGATATCAGGAAGTGTTTCTCTTCAGAGAGACCTCAAGACATACATATCAAAATATACCAAGAGTTAGTGTCACTGAGTAAAAGAAATGAGTTTAGTGTTTTTTTATAAATTTATTTTAGATACTAAAAATTTTTAAGCTTTTACATGTTTAATATACTTAACTAGATTGTCAAATAACGTGACGTCCTATGACAAAATTAAAGCCATTTTTGAGTCCAGCACACCCAAAAACAAGATTACGCAAAAAAACCAAAACAATTCAATTTTTTTAAAATTTGTAGACCTGTGTAATTTGCCGTCAGACTGTTTTTAATTTAATTTTAGTGCTACGTTTACAAAATATGTTTCTCATAATATTGTATATTCTAGATTTAAAATTGTTTCAAAGCAAAAAATAATTTTTAACATTTTATTGTATAATATACAAAAAAATTACAAGTATAATAATTGCAACCAGTAATGTAGAACTTGTGTAAATAGAATTTCAGGTAGACCTAAATTCTTATATAAGACATCAACACGTCTTCAATTCATCATTCACAATCAAATCTTGTCAAGACACACAATGTACAAAACTGTGGTAAGTAACTTATATTCTGTTTTAAATCCCAAAGCAAAATAATTTAAATTGATTACATTATCCAGGTTGATCATCTTCAATAAGTATATATATAAAAAAGAGCTGATCTGACAATTTCAAATTTTCATATTGATTTTTACTAAATCTAGCATACTCGTAGATTTTAGGGTTCCGTATCTCATAAATAAAAAACGGAACTTTATAGGATCGCTTTGTTGTCCGTCTGTATGTCTGTCAAGACTATTTTCTACGAACCGCGTGAAGTAATTAAGCTGAAACTTATGTCATATACTGAGGTACATTATTTCACGCTGCCTTGAAAAAAATCATACTTCTAGGTTAACTAAATACAAAACTACAGCCATTTAAACACAATTTTTTGTATGAAAACGCAATTTTTCGAAAACCTTAAAATCTATAGAGCATTTACCGTTCTCCTATAGTTGTGGAATTTCGCAAGAGATAAAAATTTAAAGCACATAATATATAGGAATAAAATATCTGAAAACTAGTAAAGTATTATTATATCATTGGAAAAATACTCACCAATATATAACCGTAATTCGTATCCTGCTAAAAGCGTGCGAGCAACCGCATATATGTTTGTTAACTTAAACGACATGAGGAAAGTGACGATTGTATATTGTATGGATTGTTGCATTTTATGTAGATGCTGGCTACAATATTGGCTATTAATAGCAACATAAAGGTTTTGATAACACATTTGAATTCTTATATTTTAAAAAGTCATAAATAGTTTAAGTAAATATGCGGGTTTTGGGGAAAGTACCAATTGTATTTAAGACAAGACAACTTAACTTTGTTGTTCTAAAACTTTATCTTCGGTACTGCTATGCTGCATTGCAGCTGAATTAGGCAAGCACGACCGGGAAAGTACCTCTCGTTCACACGATACTGATTTAATTTAACACCTGCGTTTTGTGCGGTGTGTAAGTTTCTGGTAGCTCGTGAAAGGGGAAGGTGGAAGGAGAGCAATGCATGTGATTAACCTCGATGCTTATATCTTATATCTGATATCTTTGGGCGTCGAGCATTAGTAGTCATCAAAAATATCCAACTCGTCGTTTACAGGGAGTAAACAAACTTATATATGCCGTTGCTAACACACTTTTAGCAGGAGACGAATTACGGTTATTTTGTTATGATTTTTCCAGCGATATAATTATAATTATTTACTAGTTTTCAGATTTATTCCTAAATAATATGTGCTATGAGTTCTCACTTCTTGCTACACGTCAATGGTAAGTGCACAATTGGTTTATAGGTTTTCTAAAAAAAGCGTTTTCATATAAAATTTGTTTATAAATGGCTATAACTTTATGTTGAGTTAACTTAAAAGTATGATATTTTCAAGACATCGAGAAGTAATAGACCTCATTATTTGACATAAATTTCGGCTTAGTCACTACACGCGTTTCAGACAAAAAGATCATGACAGACAACAAAGTGATCCTATAAGGGTTCCGTTTTTTGTCATTGAGATATGGAACCCTAAAAATTAACAATTTGCCATTTCAAATAAATATCCATTTTGGAATAGTTTTAGTATTATATTTTTCGCTGAATTTAAGCATTATGAATATTAATTTAGAATTAATAGTTCTGTAATTATTTCCTTAATATTTTTTTAATCTATTGTGTTAATGTTGTTACAGATTTTTGTTTTGGCTCTCGCCATCGCCTTCGCCTCAGCCGCGGCTGAACCAAGTAAATATTTTAAATAAATAGAAAATACGGCGGCTTTTTTTTGGGTTCCGTGCCCACAACAAGTATTACAAAGTATTATGTCATTACAAATTAAACTATATTGACTTGATGCAACATGCAACAATGTATGTTGACATATTGAACTTACATATTTGTTGTTGTCTGCGCACAGTGTTTAAGAAAGAAACTACACATATAAGTTTGTAATAAGTTTTTTTAGTGATATATCAATAATTTACCAATTTTTTGTATTTGCTATTTAAGCGACGACATAAATAGACCATCACATAGTCGGACTGATGGCCCAAAGCCATTACCTGTATCGTCTTGTATTCGAAAATATGTACCTGAATTTATATAATATAGAAGAGGGCAAAGGATAGCTTTGAGCCATTAGTCCGACTAACAAGACAGGAATAGCTGGACATACTGACATAAGACTGACGAACACGGAACAACATCATCTCAACGCGACTACAATACCTTAAAGAAAATATTTCCTGTGACCAAATAAGAAATTAAAAGACAGGATAAATTATTTTCAATGTTATAGACCGTAATACATGAGTTGGCTTTTTGCTTGTAATTAAAGAAAATTGATTAAGTATGTCAATATTATTGTCAAAGAAATAATATGAAATACATAATGCAATATACAAAGATATAAGTTTGTAATTCTCCCTGTTTAAAAAAAACACAAAAACAGAAGAAACTCTGAAATAAAGCTAACTATAACTTAAAAACAAGAATATTTTTACCTTTATTCGAGGGACGCTGTCACCATATTTAGTGTTAGTGTTGTCTATGTATAGTCATAGACCGTACACTGAATATTCATACCATAGATGATGTCTATGGTTAGGTAGATATAGATGACAAGAGAGAGAGAGGGATGTTTGACGTTACGACCAGGACTTAGTGACAAGCATATATCACCGTAGGTAGAGAGCTGCGAATTACCAGTAAAGATGCACTTAGGCATCAGCTGTTAACTCTGGTCTGTCAGACAGCAGACTTTTTCTACTTCCGCTTGGCATGTGTAGGTGAACACGTGTTCATTTCAAATTAACTTTTTTGATATTGACTGAACATGATCTATGGACACATGAATGTGATATGTATACGCTATAAAACACCACCCTGCTACTGACACAGGGCGGCGAAAAAAGAGAAACAAAATTACGTACAATCATATGTATATAATAATTTAACATATAGGTAGGTATACGCTAGAAGTATCATCACATCACCCGTAGCGTAAAGTGACAGCTGTGCTGTCGCGTTTCGTGAGGTGTGTAATTAGTTGGTGGCCCGTAAAAGAGGGATGAGAAAGGAAAGCAGCGCATCTGTATAGCCTCTATGCGGATGTCTATGGGCGTCGGTAGTCATGAAAATGGATATGACTGCTCGTCTTCCTCCCTATACCATAAAGGACCCTGTTATTATGATGTTTAAAATCCGCAATTTGTTTCAGTTAGTTCCGCTGCGATGGCAAGCCTGTCAGGGAAGTAGTGTGGGATCGCATCGCTCGCCCAATAATAATAATTTGCCCTCATATTGTTTTTTCTTTTATTTTTGTTGTATGTTTATAAATTTTTTACTTAATATTGTATAATCTAGAACTAAAATTGTTTCAAATCAAAAAATAATAATTACTAAATATTTTTGCAACCAGTTATCTAAAGCTTCTAAAAAGAGAAGTCCAGGTAGACTAAAATTCTTAAATAAGACATCAACACGTCTTCAATTCATCACTAACAGTCATATCTTGTCAAGACACACATGTCCAAAACAGTGGTAAGTACCTTATATTCTGTTTTAAATCCCAAACAAAAGAATTTCAATTGATTACATTATCCAGGTTGATCATCTTTAACAAATTGATGTATATATAAAAAAGAGCTGATCTGACCATTGCAAATTTCTCTATTGATTTTACCGAGTCAGCTTAGTTTCTTTGCTGATGGTTTTAGATTGAAGAAGAACAAACATACAAACATGTATCATAAACATGTTAACATTTACGTGACATGTATACTCTATAAAAACACTACACTCCTTCTGACACAGAATTGAGAGGGGATGCGAAAGGAGGGTGACGCATCTGTACAGCGTCTATGCGGATGTCTATGGGCGTCGGTAGTCATGAAAATGGCTAGGACTGCTCGTTTGCCTCCCTAAAGTATAAAAAAGCCCTGCTATTATGATGTCGTTTAAAATCCGCAATTTATTTCAGTTGATGGCGATATACTCGCATCCCTCGTTGGGAGTGGAGTGGGTATTGAGGAAGCGGACGCCGCTACCAGCGTGGGATCTAATCAAGGAAACCGCTGAGGTCGCACTATTATTGGACCGATAAGAAAATAAAAATATGTATGTGTAATATTTATTTTTAATGTTTCGCAGATATGTTTCGCAAATTCACTTAAATAAATCTGCGAGACATTGAAGATAAATATTACTTCCCTTTATTGTCCATTCAAAACACTGTAGTAAGGAAATTAAATAATCAAAATATAATATAGTTTGTATTTTATTTATGGCTTATAATATTTTCCCTCTTTCTAAAGAAACAGAAATATCGCTAATGCGAGGCTTCATGACATTTCGTTTCATAAGTTTGTGTGGGTGCGTAATGCACGCATTTTTGTACGCAAAGACTCATCGTCGATACTTGGGAATAATATAGACGTATTTAGATATAAGGCAGGATTTTTATGTACCTAATTAACTAATAAAATTCGATTTATAAATACTTTACCAAATTGTTATTTATCTGTATTAAATGCTGATTTTGATATAATTGTAATAATAGAGACACACGAACGATATAATTTTTGATGGTGAAATAATAGACCAAAGTCAAAAAGTCTTTAGACGCGACATGTCTATAACTAGCTCTGAATTTACCTGATGCAGAGCGAGTGGGAGGAGTTTTAGTGGCAGTTTCAAAAAAATGAGAAGTATTAAGAAGTGCTTGTTGGGAGTCTTCTTGTGACGGCGTGTAGGTTGTAATACTTATGAATACTGGTCGATTATAAATTACAGTTTACATACCTCAACTACTAAATTATAACAGCTATTATAACGAAAAAAATATGAGAAACTCATCTGGAATTATAGAAAATAAAAATAATAGAATTACAATTAATTTTATTTTGTATAATTACGGTTATTGTTTTAGATGATATTATATGATGTAGTATGGATAAATAACGGAGATCATTATCGTTCTTTATATTCATCATATTATAGTGTAGCTAATTTATTTCTAGATAGTTTCGCATTTATTAACGTTACCCAAAACAACTTTGTTCACAACTAGATCATGTCAAGTTTGTCAATTACATAACCTTAGTTATAAAGAAATTATTGAGAAACATGTCTATCGTTTGGATTGTCGCATTTAATGTCGTTTTAATAGCCACATAAAGGTTTTAAATACAGCAAATTTGCCCTCTTATACTGTAAAAATCATAAATAATTATATATTATGTTATGTCGAAATATTTTATTTAAAACAAACTTTACTTTGTGATTCGAAAACTTCGTCATCGATACTGCCATGATTCATTGCAGCTGAATTAGGCAAGCACGACAGGGGGACATCTCGCTCACACGAAAATTATTAAATTTCACAGCTGCGTGTACACCACACGTGTATGAGATTCCAGTTGCTGGTTAGAGGGAAAGGGGAAGGAGGAAAGAGGGCAACACATCTGTAACCTCGATGTAGATATCTATGAGCATCGGATATCATCAAAAGGATCCAACTGCTCGTTTGATCTTCTATTCTTCAAATAAAATGTCTGTGGTTAATTTTTATTGTTATTTTTATTCCATCAAAATTTGATTTAGTCTGAATTAAAAACCATAAGAGGTAATCTGATATACAGTGAAAAGATGAAAATCTTCAAATTTTGTAGTTCTCTGTAGTTAGTTTTCAATGTTGCCACCAGAACGCGTGACCATTCATTCACAATTCGCAATTATAAGAAAGTAGACATCATTCCAAGAGTGTGTTTTAAATTTTATCGTGTAATTGTAATATTTTATTAAATGAAAATCGATTTGAAATGGTCCTTAAAAATACATCGAATTGTTGTTATTACACGAAATGTATCGACTTCAAGGTCAGTGACGTCGGCCTACCGTGAGTCGCGAGTGTGATGCACGTGGTGACCAAGATATATGTTTTACAACATGGGACATAGTAATTGTGTCTAATCATTTTTTTAATATTTTTTACTTCATTAATCTAGGGTTGCCATCCGTCCGGGTTTCCCCGGATTTGTCCTAGTTTTGAGGGTGTCCGGGGAGCGTCCGGGCGGGGTTTTATTTGTAGTCCGGATTTTGATTTGATTGATTTGATTAAAAAAACTAAGACTAAAAATTTCAGGTTTTGGTAGAAATGTTTATGGTTACTGGAAGTATTTTTTTTTAAGTTCGTCATTTAGTTTAAAATAGCATTAAAATAAATAATAATTGATTTATGACCATAAAACTTCTGAGTATCTTATGAAAAATACTATTTTCTAACGTCCGGGTAGGAAGCTCCGAAATCCGGGGTTATTACGTGCCTTGTCCTGGTTGACAGATTTTTGGGATGGCAACCCTACATTAATCGAATGTATTAAGTATTGATTCTGTACCAAACCTGAAAATTTGGCCGGTGACCAAAAAATAACCCTGTATATTTCATGTAGGATCTGATAAGATAAGATAATATATGTGTATATGTAAAAATATATCCAAATTACATATTTTAGGTATCTTATATAGGATATTTTTTCTATGTGCACCCAATTTTTTACAGGAGGGTCAGAATTGATAACATAGTCGATTAATACAATTAAAAAATATAATTTTATTTTACAATTTTTTACAACTTTATTTAATCTTAAAATTATACGATGTGGTCATAGCGATTTGTACCTACGTATACGACCGTTACGTATTGCGTCATTAAATGACGTAACAGTCATGCCGTGATAAGTTCCAACGTGTCGCAACTTGCTACCGGGCGGCCCTCCGCTTCCATTTGTCTTCATAGTGACCTGAATATGAGTGCAAGTGCTAATAAGTGAAAAGTTTAGTAATGGCGGAACAACCCCGTGTGAATTATTCCAATCGCGCGTTACATTCTCATCGGAAAAAGTCTACGTGCGATTAAAAGGAAAGCCTTTAATACGACGCGCAAAGTTATGAGGACCTTCGTAGTAAAATAGTCGATAATAACGAACAGACTGATTATTATGAAATTTGCGACTAACGTCAGACAAACACGATTCACTATCATTGTAACAGTATTGTTCATAATATAAAACATTTCTTCTAAAATCACCAACTTCCTTTGTTAACTTTTCTAAAAGCCAACGATCACGTTTATGATTTTGAGAGTGACGATTCTTCATCTTTCTTTACGAAACCCGTAGAGATTCCGACGAGTCCACGGATGAAGATAAATTATTATCACTGCTATTAGAGGGTAAAGGGTGAGCACCGCGTTGTGAACTTGTACCTCATGTACCAGCCACAACTTGGTCGATAGTTTTATCATTACTATTATCCATAATGAAACCTCTGTGAGTCGTTTTTATTCTAAAAGGAATGAAAACAATATATTATGTCTTAATAGATAATTACTAAAAATATGAAAGCTCAGGGTAGAAAATAAATATTTAACTTTCCAGCTAGTGAACGGTAAAACTGTTCTTAAAATAATCACATGCGACTTACGCCACGATGTTATTCATACTTGTATTATCATTTATTATATTTGAAATAAAAAAATATAAGTACTAAAGAGGCAACTAGCAACACCTCCGGGGTACAAGTTGCCTGTACGGGAAATTAAATGCCAATGCTTACAAGGGAGTCGCTGACAATTAAAGAAAGAAAGAAAAGTTTTATTGAAAATAGAATTACAGGAATAACTTTTTGAACGTCAACAATTAAATCTACCACCGGTTCAACCCTAGCGAAACAAACTCAGCGGGTCTCATGTTGTGATCAGATGTAAAATTCAAAAATATAAAAATACAAGTAGGTACATTTGCATAATATGATATAATACAATACAATTTATGAATTTACAATAATTAGGGTACAGAAACAGCCTGGGAGGAGGGTATTAATCCCAAGATGTGGTATCTGTCATAAAATCTGTTACCTTATAGTATGCCTTACCACACAAACGCTTTTAACAACTTTTTTAAATTTAGTAATCGAAAGTTTCTGAACGCTTTCTGGCATACTATTGTAAAGGCGTATGTATTGCCCCCGAAAGGAATTCTTTTCTTTACTAAGTCTATGAAATGGTAAGTCTAAACTCTGCTATAAAAAGATTATTCACTAGAAAAAGTGTTTCCAGCAGTTGTTAATTAGCACATTTATTTATTCGAATTGTTCAGTCAATTTGTTATAAACAATTTACAAAAAAAAACTCTCTTTTTTCCCTATAATTAAAAATACGCATTGTTTGTTGTCTTTTAGTTTCCTCTAGCAACTGGGGTATAGTACGATACTTAAACTCTGCTATAAAAATATTATTCACCAGGAAAATTGTTTCCAGAAATTGTTAATTGATGTGTGTGACGTCATCACTGAAAAGTTTCAAATCGGCTCGCGGTCGCAAATTCTTCATATCTCACTCAAATTTAGGTCTTTTTTGACCATTTTTTTTTTAATCTGGGGTAGCGCGCGAAAATAATAACAACTAGCACATTTATTTATTCGAATTGTTCAATGATTTTTTTATAAACAATATACAAAAAAAAAATGTCTCTTTTTTTGACTATAATGAAAAATACGCATTTTTTTTCTTTTTTGGACCAATACTTTTCATATTCATAAAATATAAGCCAATGCGCAAAAATAAACACCAATAAGACATATCTATAACCACGGGAAGGTTATAAATTTTTACTTTACTTTTTTTTTTTTTTTAGCGTTTATTGTCAATAACTCAAAAAGTTGTAAAAAAATTTCAAAAAAAAAATTATGGTACGTGTAAATTGTTAAAAGGAATATTTATGCACAGTTACAAGCGCACAAGAACATTATAAAAAAAAAATAAAAATATTTAAAAACTTGCGTGTTTTTGATGGTTTTTTGCAATTATTTAAACAATTTGTTGACCGATTTTGAAGTTTAAGGTCGCAAAATGACCAAATTATGATCACTTTAAAAGGATAAAAATTTTAAATCGATATTGTTTGTTGTTCTTTAGTTATCTTAAAAAACTGTTTTTTACCTATAAAACCATTTTTTAAACAGTCTTCCGCAACTCCAAAAATGACACACTAAATTTTCTCTCATTGTGTGTGAACAGACCAACCCATTTTTGCGCATAATTTGCTGGACCTAATTACAGTAAATAATTTTCCTCTAGCAGCTGGGCTATTGGTCTGTCGAGGGTATTCGTAAAAACAACAATACGAATATTATGTTTGTTATGCTATATTTTTTCTTAATAAGCCTGACGTAAGACGATTTACCAACAGTATTCGACTTAAGGTCGCTTATCTACGTGTAAGGTAATGCGATATGACAACCGTATTTGCCTAAAGTAATGAAGTAAGCAATAATATATTTGAGCATACATGTTACAAAATGCAAAGATTTAATAGGCTACTTGACAGTGTGATAAAGTAACATTATTTGTTATCATTTTTATCCTACTAATATTATAAATGCTAATAATTAATATATAATGTAATTAGTGTTACCTGTGCCTATCTGTGTCAATATTTCCTTTAAATTTTACATATTACACAGCAAGAAATCACTTATCACTAAAGTGCAAGTCATTCATATCACTAAAGTGCAACTCAATATTTATTCAAAAGTACACTATGGAATCACTACAGCAGTCCATAGATCAAATGACCAAGATGTTTAACAATAAAATGGCTGACTTCCAAAAGGAGCTTGAAACTACATCACATCCAGTAAATCCAGCGTCTACATTGGCATCTGATTTCAGCAACTTTAAAACTTTTGTCCTGAGTGCTCTCAAGTCCTTACAGTCCCAAATCGAAGTCTTGATGGAACTTCATGATCGAACCGAAATGAAGAGTAGAAAGAAAATATTATTAGTTCATGGTGTTCCTGAAGAGAAGAAAGATCTGCTCCAGAATGTTGTAGACTTGATTGCTTCAAAAATGAAAGTAGCAGATGTTGACATTTCTTCAATTAAATATAGTCACAGGCTAGGTCGTCCGAATCAGTCAAGGCCTCGACCAATTCTAATTAAATTTTATGATATAGCCATCCGCAACAAGATTTGGAAAGCCAAAACCAACTTGAAAAATTCTGGGATCACTCTGTCCGAATTTCTCACAAAACGAAGACATGATGTGTTTTTAAAGGCACGTCAGCACTTTGGTCTCGGCAAGTGTTGGACTCAAGATGGCTCTATTATTGTCATTGGACCGGATGGCTCCCGAAATTATGTTTGCAGCATGATGGACCTGGATGCCATACTGGATCCAAATGCCGAAAAGGATCAGCCTGTTGCAGCAGTTTCACCGACTCCAATAGTGAAAGGTAAAAATCCACCTGCAACAAGGACAAAGAGAATTATTAAAACCAATAAATAGATGTTTCTTTTTAATTAGTATCGAAATTATAAATCATATTGCATTACTACATAAATAATAATTCGGAGGTTATTTACCTGTAAAACTTAATCGTCTCTTCTTTGCAATTTGCAATTTAGTTATTTAAATTGAACTTTAAAACAATCAGCAATATTCTACATTTTCTACAATTACAAATTCTTAATACTGTACTGTTTTGGTTAAAATCTTATGTAGGTAATTTGTAGATTGATATATACATAATTTAAAATAGAGATTTTTATCAACAACCCATAAATCCTACTATAGTTTGTGCGCTGTAGCATGGTGCGGATGGCAGTTGCCTGTTTGACGTTAACGT
>LUGF01048180.1:0-19691 GCA_001625245.1 Calycopis cecrops | reverse complement strand
GAGAGTGGAAAATACTTTCAGAATTCGAAATAGGATTTTCAATAAAGTAAATCTCAAATAATGTCGCAAGTCCTTCTTCAAACTTAACAAATAAAGCCTGCGCTAGTTTGACAGAACTTCCAGTTTGGCTGCTTGTGTTCTCCTGTGTTATTTTGCTTTTCAACAAAATTTCAAGTTCTTTAAGCCAGCGGCTATAATATTATATTTAATTTTATAAAGTAAATTACAAACATATTTAATAGCACATCCTTTGTTATAAGTTATATTCTAGTCCCCTAATGGATAATTGATATCAAAGATTTTTTTATAGTTTGAAATGCAAACAAGCAGTAAATTAGTCCTACTAATATTATAAATGCGAAAGTTTGTTTGTTTGTTTGTTACTCCTTCACGCAAAAACTGCTGAACCGATTTTCATGGTCACACACAAAAAGAGTAACTTTGATTAACACAGAGGATAGTTTTTATCATGAAAAAATGTTCTTGTGTGAGGCCATGGAATGATTTTCTATTTTCCACGGATTCGGAATTTACGCGGGTGAAACCGTGGGGCGCAGCTAGTTGTATTTACAAAACCTCATTATAAAACCATAATATCATAGATCTTTATTCATACAGACAGACACGATGGGGGACTTCATTTTGTAATATATAGTGATATTACTTACGATCGAGACGATCGCAAGATCACAACTCAGGTGCGAACTGAACTGATTTGTCGATACACTTTCAGTCCGTTGGTCAAGCGGATCTGATTGAATTGTCTTAGTCGTTCCGGCCCCACGACGCGAGCTTACCTTCAGGACAAACTACACACACGATACTATTTTTATCATTCTAAGAGGGCAAAGGAACAGCCATTTTCATGACTGCCGACGCCCATAGACGCCAGCAGACTGAAGTGATGCCCTCCTTCCTTCTCCTTCCTCCATAAGCCACCGGCTACTTACACCGCACGAAACGCGACAGCACACTACTTTAAATGTCTTGTTTAAGCGAGAGGTCGTAACGGCCCAATTCGTTGGCGATGGAACATCCGTCCAATCGAACTGAGCTGAAGGTAAACCTACTCGTTCATGTTTATATTTATCCGTAGTATGCCGCGGCCGTAAGTAAAAGTTCTATTTACATTGGACAAAACAAATAGCAGTAACCGAAGACAAACAAGGGAGTTGATAAAAAGAGACAACATTCCGTACGTACTCTGGAGTGCGCAAGTTTCACCCTCCAGGATAACCTCCTTGTATAAATCTTCGTGGTGTACTTGTGGTGTTTGCTGTACAAATTGACGGAAAAAGGGCTCGTATACGTTTGGGATATATCTAAAGTTGTATTAGTATCGGATGTATGTATAATGTGTATCAAATATTAAACGAAGTTGTGTTTCAATAATTTTCGGACTCAACCCTTAGTGCAATACCGACTAAATCCTTGCGGGTGCCTTCATGGAGGGTCCTGAGTCCGCAGGCAGCAGAATCCCTCCAGCGACAGGCTGGCCTCGGCGAATAGGCCAGACTTCTTCTCCTTTGGGACTGTCCTGCCTCTGAACAGTCCCTACTACGTCGTCGGAACCGTGCAATTTGCTTAAGGTCCTGAATTCCCAAAAATTTGGTCCTTGATCGAAAGTGCTGTCTATCAGAGGCGTGTATTATTTCTATTAGCAATGACAGATCTTCCAAATTTAGAGTTGGAGAAGTCCTAAATTCCAACGAATCAGTAAATGCTACTACAATTAGTGGATGTACATTAAAGACCAGTGTTTACTGAGAGGCCTGCACAGCAGCGCCCCCAATACCGCGAGTGGGGGATTTATGAAACATATTGCACAGCTTTTACCGCGAGCCATGATCACGTGCATGCTTATGAAAACGTCCCCCGGCGGAGGGCCGACGCGCACTGGTTGAAAAAACTGCACGGAACTAAATTGAACGAAAGGCTCACTTGATTTTCGTAGAACATGAGTCGCTTATGAAGTGTGTAATATCTGATATGATATCCTAAGATCAAAATGTAATAAAAGAATGGAAAAATGTCATGATAATCAGTCTAGCCTAGCCTAGCCTAGCCAACTAGTCTAGTTCCTTAATAGGAAAAAAAACTATTATTATATATAATATTACTAGTCGCGCGCCGCGGTTTCACCCGCGTAAATTTCGATTCTGTGAAAATAGAAAATCATCCCATGGCATCCCATAGGAACATTTTTTCGAGATATAAACTATCCCATGTATTAATCCAAGTTACTTTCTATGTCTGTGCTATATGTCATGAAAATTGGTTCAGCAGTTTTCGCGTGAAAGAGTAACAAACAAACAAACAAAAAACAAACAAACTTTCGTATTTATAATATTAGTAAGAAATTTCTAGTAAAAAACGCGCGACACACAACCGCAGTGCAGTAAAGACCATGCAGATCATGTATATTCAGCCGAGCCATTGTATCTGAGCTAGTTGGTTGTCGACGTATATCTTTCTCGTTTTACAGTTGTACTCCGTTAAACTGCATATTGGCGTCTTCAAACTAATATCAACATGAATTTATATTTTGTTTATTTTATACGACATAATTTACAATAACATTAAGTATAATAAATGTGTTCGGAATAAGAGCGGTATATTGCATAAAATGGAAAAATTAAAGGAAATGTGGGGATGCAATAATTGTCATAGTAATAAGAATTTGTCCATTATCGATTCCTTTTTTTCTGAAAAGCGAGACATCTAAGAGAAGACAGGATAATAAATTAATGCACAATGAAAATTGTATACATTTTATCCTAATACTTTTAAATTTTTAGTTAATACCTGTATCAATTCGTGTGTATTTCATGTTGAATATCTTCCTACGAAAGTATTGTGGAGTGAAAATATTTCATTTCTTCCAACAAAAGAAAATGAGTCCTCAATATTCTCATGGAGACTCTCTCTCTCTCATAGAGTACCTACCATTAAAGTGACATATTTTTATATTTATTGAAATAAATACATTTGTAGAAATAGACCTTCAAGTTACGAACATTTAATATTTATAAGGTTATTTATGAAATGGTTATACCATGTCTACTTTTGATAACTACATGTTTCAACGTGTCCCCGAAAAAACTCTACAAAGTTTTTTAATATTACTCCTTGAATATCATCCATTATAATATATGATAATATAAATTCAAGTCCTCGTTCATTTTATGACAAAAACGTGTTGAATTATGATAATACGAAGATGGTCTAATTTTATTATCACGAGCTTTCCACATGAGGTGATCGAGTCGTTTGCTACCTTTGTGTGTCTATCACATTTAAACTTCACGCCAAATAAAATATCTTTTTCTGTACTTTTATGCACGATTTTAACATAAAATTTCTTTGAATTATATTTAAGGTAAGTCTTTGCCGTCAGTAAGTATATTTTCAAATCTTAATTCATTTCATTAATTTGAAGTTATTGATACACGATATATTTATTTTGGTGTAATGTTATAAATAAAAATCTTTTAACTAGAGTTGACCAATAATCGGAAATAATTGATTCTTTCGAAAATACTGGCTTTTTTGTTTTTTTTTACAGTTTTTTATATCCATCGCAGTCTTCCTTTTTTAAGAAGTCGCCTGGTTTTACATCAAGATCCTATGCCCTGAATTGAGCTGATTCCAGCTCCAATGTTTTAAAAAATATGGCGTAAATGTCACAAGATATTTATGTCGTCTTCACCGACATAATATGTCACATTGTTGTAAAACAATAAATATTTGACGAACTTCACACTTCACTGATTTATTGTTATAAGTAAACGAAACGTGAATTATGACAATTAATTAATTAATTATTATTATTATTATATTATTAAATAATTCAAACTTTAGTATCTTTTTTTGGATTTAGGTATGTTTATTTATCTTCGATTTTGTTGGGATAGTGCGATAGGTTATGTTCCTAAGGTTCTATCCCAACGTAATAATTAATTAATAAGTAGTTATATCGGATTTCAGAATTTTTTCAAAATTTACGTTCAAACCTAAAGAATTTTTTTGTGTTAACAAATCTGTATACCACCACCATACTATATAGTACGTACTATAGTATATTTAATCTACTCGAATTAATAAATAAACTAGGTATTTAAAATTGAATTTAAATTTAAATTTTTGATTTGATTACAGAACATAACACATCACACTCAATTTTTCATTAACCTTGAATTATTAGTCCTTGAATCGTTACGACTAGGGAAAATGTTATTTGGATTAAAAATTTACGATTGTTCATTTATTTACTCCTTTACTTACGAATAAACAAAGAGGTAGGTAGATACATGAGCCACGAGCGGCACGAATTATTAACTATGCTCGTCACCAGTTCCGATGTGCCAATTTCCATGATCCATCGAATAACGCGCCGTTCTGTGTTATGCTTTTAATCCTATTACATTTCACTGAAGTTTAATGGCGTGCAGGTGAAAATGGTAATGAGTTAAACGGGCATTTCAATAAAATTAAACATTTAACAGGATCCGAACCCCAAAAGTAAAAACTAAGCCTTTTTAGAGCCACTGTTCGTTAGTCTGTCAGATTGAATGACGGTCAGACATTTCTCAAAAACGCGTGCAAGAATGAAACTGATAATTAATTAATCTTGTAGCTATTTATTGTGTAACACACAACGTTAGTGCTAATATTTTCCTACATACATTATTGGAGTAATCGATTAACACGCTACAAAAATACGCTCGTGCGAAACGTCCACTAAACCGAAATTAAAACTCGGTATACAAAATATAAAAGCAATATCAAATATCCTTTTCACAGCTCAAATGGTATTCGGTATTGAAACATATTGAAACTAAGTATGTGTACGTGTATGTCAGAAACATTTTTGTACGGTGAGGCTCCGGTATTACAGGCCGTCCTAGATGTCACGTGTCTTTCATCACACTCATGTTCCACGGTAACTATTACTCAAAATAAAAGCTTTCCAGCGCCCTGTCGCCTCTCGAGAACCTTTTTTCTCCAGGGGGTTCTACCAGCAATGTGACTTGCCCATTACCACTTCAGATTAGCCACACACAGAGAAACCGCGAGAATAGTTCACTCCATAGAACGTTGAGCGACTCCTAGCTTATTTAGGGGCCAAGGTAAATAACAAGATGAAGCTCCATATACATATTATAACACAAGAGTATAACGAAATAAAGTCGAACCGTTTACTGATAACTATCAGGGCCTTAGCTGGCCCTTATTATTAGTAATTTTGGACTTAGCTGTCCACAATTACTAGTAATACTACTATATCCAGCAGTGGACTTTCTCAGGCTGTAAAGAAAGACTTACACTAACAGATGATACGGACATGTTTATTGTTAATTAACAAGTTGTCCCAAACGAAGCTTTAGGTAGGTACCTATCCACAGTTTAATAACTTTACATTTTTTTTAAATACTTTACAATAGAATTTATGATGATGAAATATAGCTAACAAAAACTTGTTCTTATTACGTCTAAGGTTCACACCATGTATCATATTTTGGTCAGTAAATGTTTAGTTATAACGATGAGAAACTCTCAGAGGCTTACTCACAACATCCACAGATATGAATAAACATGAAAGTTGGAGCTACTCATAAGTTCCTGAAAATTTATCATAATGAGTTACGAGATTACCGCAAAATATTAAGCAGCTGACAGTAATAAAATATATTTTGCAGATGAGATACATAATACGCATACAAAAAAATGAGGACAGTTTTTCCACGCACGTGTTCTCACTTTTCAACAGAACTCAGATGTATGGTTATAAAAGAGGTGTTGATAAATGTGTGGGTACATCCCATTGTATGGTGGTCATCAATCACCAGTGAACGCGCTGACGTCGCTGCTAGCACACAATACATTGTTGCTGCTTTGAGCTGTACTCGATACCTGCCGATTTATCGGATAAAACATTTTAAATAAATATTTAGAAGCGGTTCTTTATATTTCAACCGTACAATAGATAATGTATCTTATATAATATTTTCTAGCAAACTGTACTAGCCTTTTTCGAGTACTTCCTTTGTTTTAGTTAATCGTCATTTTTTGGGTAATTTATAACATGTTATTTTTAATTATAATAAAATATAATTATATTTTATTACATCTATACTAATATTAAAAAAAGGCCAAGTGCGAGTCCGACTCGCACACCGAGGGTTCCGTATGAATGGGAAGAACAATCCAAACGTAATGCATGGTTTTAAATTTTTGTAACTTTACGCCTGCCGTTTAAGTTGACAAAAATCACACTTCTAAGTTAACACAATAAAAAGTTAAGTAAGTCGCCTACTCAATGTGTGCCGCGACCGCCTAGTTAGGCAGTTGCGGCACACATTTAGTAGGTGCCTTACAGTTATAAGTTGATAATGATTTTTCCAATGATCTGCATATAATTTACTAGTTTTCAGATTTATTCCTATATATGTGCTATAAGTTCTTACTTCTTGCCAAATTTCACAACTCCAGGTCAACGGGAAGTACCCGATAATTTTTGGTTTTCGACAGAGTACGTTTTCATACAAAATTTGTGCATATATGGCTATAACTTTTTATTGTGTTAACTTAGAAGTGTGATTTTTCAGCTTAATCTCTTCACGCGTTTTAGAGAAAAAGGTCTTGACAGACGTACAGACAGACGGACAACAAAGCGATCCTATAAGGGTTCGGTTTTTTCTCTTTGAGATACGGAACCCTAAAACAGGAAAGATTTGTGCGTGCGTGTGTGAGTGTGGTTCTGAATGCGCCCACGAATGTTTGTATGTTGGTACGACCAATTTGCGACAGGTGGCGCCACTGACATGATGTAACTGATGGTGGCGTAGCAACGCGCGCGCCGTGCAGCTAATATAATATAATTTGCTACTTTTCATTTTGATATATAGAAACGTTTTTGCTCAATACGAGCGTTATTAACTGATTTTTTTTTTGATGAGTTTTGACGTAATGTCTGCATTTACACATCTCCCATTCAAGAGGCCATCAGAAACTCACAAGGCACGCAAAAAGCGATAGCATAGTTGTATTTTGCGACCATCGCTCTCATCAATGTGTGCTCTAGTATATAAATGATGTTTTATAGATTGTTAGGCTAAAGCCATAATTTTTATCTTTTATAGTATACGGGAAATTATATGCCGTGTACCCTTACTCTTATTTATTACTAGACTTTGCCCCCAGCTTCGCACGCGTTAAATTCGATGTTATTATACTCGTACATATAAACCTTCCTCTTGAATCACTCTATCTGACAGAAAAAAACCATCAAAATCTGTTGCGTTATTTTAAAAATCTGAGCACACAGATACACAGACGGCGGACAGTTACTTTTTTAATCTATGTAGAGATTCAAACAAAATGTACTTTCACGTTTTTCCATAAAAATTAACAAATTAACAAAGACTACTCAAAGCAAAGCACTTTGTTGTGCAAACCACTATACCGCATCCAATAAAACTTTCAACGTTCTGTAAATAGTTCTAGGAGTTGTCTCTTAGAACGAACTTATCGGTGATTGGAAACAATTATTATGAATAGAGAACGTAGGCGTAAAGTGACAGTTGTGTTGTCGCGTTTTGTGCGGTGTGTAAGTAGCCGGTGGCCCATGGAGGCAGTAGGAGAAAAGAGGGCAGCGCATCTGTATAGCCTCTATGCGGATGTCTACGGGTATCGGTAGTCATGAAAATTGCTCCGACTGCTCGTTTGCCCCCCTATACCATAAAAAAAACCTACAAGGTTAAATTAGAGACACACAAATATAGAATTTATGGAAAATTTGTAAACATTCCCATAACATACGTATTTTACATTATTTAGGATGATTTCGGGAGCGTTGCGTTCCTCCACCCTTCACGGTATAACATTACATTTATAAAGTTATTCGTTCTCAACTTCACCCGTATTCACCCGGGACACCCGGGTGAAGTTGTTTACACGGATATAAAACGCCTTCGCATATCTCCTCTCATAACTTTATGCTGGGTTTAAGTTTTATCCCGAAATAAATTTGTTCAGAGCAGTCAGCTAATAAAATTAGCTTCGACTAAGAAGCTTCCAGCGCAACAAAAGTAATAAGATCTGTGCTTCTGATGAAATCATTATATTTGAACTACAATAAAATTTGTTGTTCTATTTACGATTTACGACTTTTCCTATTGGCCATTTACTATTTACGTAGAGCCTAAGTAGTGTAGTGGCCTAAATTAAATACTATATTTACTATGCAGCTAATTAGAAATTCCTGAATTTGGCGAATGTAATGAAGGCCAGATAGAAGTGTATTTTCGCTCCGTCTTAAATAATGATGTCTTACGATTTACGCGAATATAACTCATTACAACAATACAATTTTAACGAATTTTATTGCGATTTATTTAATTATGCGATTTAATTATTTAAAAAACTCGCGTCATTTGCCAGTAGATCACTCAAATTAAAATTCAAAATTCAAATAATTTATTTGCAAAAATGCGGTACATACTGTTGTTAAATAAAATAATATTTTCTCCAGCATATATCTCATCTTAGTGCTCATGGAAGGAAGTCTATTATTTCTCGTGACCATCATCTATCAATCATCGATACAAAAGGAATGCTCCAGCCTTTGTACCACCACAATGGACTGAAAGGCCCCGTCCGTCTGCTCATTTGTCGTCAAAGAGAAATGGAGCCCGCAGTTATCACCGGACACTATTGAGTTATCTTATAAGTGTTGAGCTACAATCATTACCAGTATAAAGTGGTCTCTCTTGATAAAGTAGACAGATAGATAAAAAAATTCAATCATAGATAGTTTAATAACAAAACAATAGAATAAGAAAAATAATAAGAAAAACAAAAAGAGAAAACCTTTTTAAAAGTATTTGCATTAAGTGAACACGTACTTGTTTACGACTTTCGCGTTTGTTACACATATTATTGAGTCTTACTTACTTTTTTCTCCTAGCAAGAAAACTCAAACCCCCGAATTTAGCAAGAAAAAGTAATAAAAAAAGACTATGAAACACAAAACCAACAACAAATAGAATCTGTCGCACACGAAACTTTTTGGCCACTTGGCACTGCAGTCTTCATGAGGTCAAGATGCACAAAGCCTTGAAAGCCATGGCGGGCAAAATATTTTTTAAAAATGAATTTCATCTTTTCTTATTTGGTGGATGACTGGAGTATTTTTAAGCGACTTCCTCTGTGTTTTTAATACGCTTTTAATGTCTTGCACACTATGTAGACAGTAGTAGGTGTGTTTGTAACAAAAGATTATAATCGTGACACTACAACTTTAAAATTTTAATCGTATTACAATTTTGCATACTTTTTAACATAATATATCTGAATATTTGCTCATATGCCATGTCTATATAGACGGCGCTACGCTGCATTTCATGCTGTTCGGAAGGGATACGTTGAAGAAGGCCAACACGTCTGTATTATCTTTATTAAACGAATGTTTATGTTTGTCGGTACTCATCAAAAGGAGTTTGATTCCTTGAAAATAAAAAAAATAAGCAATTATGCCGGTAGCAGTTAAATCTTATTGCTATATCTGTACGTGGCTCAGGAAGGCAGCTGCCACGACATGACGTACCACTACTTGCTATGATACAGTTTGCCGGCGCAGCCTTATCTTTCTCCTAGCCGAAAGCCTACAAGTTTTCACTTCCAAAAGGTACTTAACGGAAGTAGAATAATGTATTTGAAACGCTCTTGTATTGTTCGGTGTACAATATCAAATTTTAAATTAATAGACACCATTATTCACACACCATTTTGTTGAGGACTGAAAGAACACAGACCGTGTAATTAATGAGATAGATTGGGAGAAAGTATCAATTTATAATTCTTTATAACAATATAATATTATACAGGTACTATGAGGCGAATTCTGCGTTGATGAAGTGTATCAATAAACTGCTATAAAATAATTGAATGTTTATATTATCTTCATTTCTATAAATGTGAAAACCGCAAACATCATTTATTAGTTTTTTCTTTCGGGTTCCGTAGTCAATGAGGAACCCTTATAGTTTCATCATGACAGTCTGTCTTTTCGCGGTTTTACTCAGAGACTATAAGTAGTAAAAAGCTGTAATTTGGTATCGGTATGTAAATTAATCATGACAAAGACATGGTAGAAAAAAATCATAAAAAAAGTTTCATTGGAACCCTACACTGCGCTTGGCCCTTATTATAGTAGTGGATAAACGACATCGGCGCTATTAGATGACTAACCACGACCGATAACTTTTTTGCGGATATAGAAATGCGTTGTACTTTATCCCATACATCCCCAATAAACTGAGAATATTCACAGACTACACAAGTGGCGATGGCAAGGACATCTGTTCAATGCCGTGTCACGTGAGTGAGCGGCGCCGCTCAGGTCGTGCCGACCCACATCATCTGCAACACAGAAACGAAAGCGCTTGGCGGTACAAGGGTCGCCTTCTGTTAAAGGCTAATTATTTCACGTCGTAATAAACATAAAAAAAAATCTCCGAAATTTTATTAAAAACAGTCCACCTGTAAACTGATTACCTGACCCATCTAGTCGAAATATTAAAAATTCAATAGTCCGGTGGTGGTGAAGTGTATTGAGGAGAAAATGAGCTTAAAATATCTGTATCTGAATCTGGTCTTATCTAATCTGATTGCACGGACGTCGCAGTAAATTCTTATTGAATATCGACATACACGAGAATGCTGTAACGTGTACAGACGATACATCTCGGCAGCGGCTAGTGATCACTCGCACGACTCGGACGTTGCCCTGTTAATTGATTGCGTGTTTGTGGATGTGCAATTACTAAACCAGTACACGATCAGGCTCACAGACATCATCACCTACTACTAGATCCCTACTTAATATTATAAATGCGAATGTAAGTTTGTTTGTTACCCTTTCACGCGAAAACTGCTCAACCGATCATCATGAAATTTTGTACACATGTTCTTGGAGGTATTAGAAGTAACATAGGATAGCTTTTATCCCGAAAAAATGTTCCTGAGGGATGCCATGGAATGATTTTCCACGATATCGAAATTTACGCGGGCGAAGCCGCGGGGCGCAGCTAGTATTACATAAAGTAATGGTAATTACTACTACTTCTTGTTAGGGTGTTCTATCCCAACAGGGGTATTTCTTCGATGTAATAAAACTGTAGAGTGTGGACTGTATAATCCTATTAATATTATAAATGCGAAAGTTTGTATGTTTGTTTGTTACCCCTTCACGCAAAAACTGCCGAACCGTTTTTCATGAAATTGGGCACACACATAGAGAGGAACTTCGATTAACACATAGGAAAATATTCCTATGGGATGTCATGGGATGATTTTCCGTGGGATCGAAATTTACGCAGGTGAAACCGCGAGGCGCATCTAGTCTTAATATAAAGGCGCCGCGCCGTGCCGAAAACTAAGAGCCGAAATAGCCGTAGGCAACTCCTGTCATTTGAAGTCTGTAGTGAGTGAGCAGGGCCGCACAGATAACGGTCGGAACGGTCGCGGTGGTGTCACTGGTGTGGTCAGCCCGAGGGCAGCGCCCCCATTCCTCCGAACATTCTTTTTCGAGCTTGGCCCACCACTCTTTTACTGCTGCTACTTCTTCTGTGTCGTCAGGATCAGCAGCGGCAACCACAACGATCCTTTGATATTATTGAGGGAAAAGTTAAAAACTGTGTTGGGATCCGTAAAGAATTTTAGTAGGAGGTAGTGCCATACTACATATTTCTAGAAGAATTGGGTGGACTGCAAAGTTCTGGTTTTGCTGAAATATTTAGCGCGGCTTGTGAGTTTTCAGTAAACCATGGAAGTGGAAAGAGGAATAAAAGATAAAACACTAACATATATAACCGTTTAGATGTTTACGGGCGTCGGAAGTCGCCAAGTATCAGCTCGTTTTCCCCTAATACATTAAAAACTACATTTTATGATGTTCACTATTAGTTTTGAATCAGCTCATCATTTTACACATGGTAGTGCCATGCTGCCATTAACCGAATTAGGCCAGTACGACCGACGAGGTGGCTACCTTGATACTGCCACAAAGTTATTCTTGCGAAACACTTCACGTCAACCATTATTAGTCTAAGCAACACTTGTTATCACGTGAATAAGCGAAAACTCAGTACAATCATATACCAAGTTCACCCGCTAATGCGATTTGAATATCGTCAATTTATCGGAACATACAAATGTCTCTATTGAGAAATGTTTAGCGAGATATAGAATAATAAATAGTGTACCGCGGTTATCTTACTAATATTATAAATGCGAAAGTTTGTATGTTTGTTTGTTTCTTACTTCTTCATGCAAAAATAGCTGAACCGATTTTCATGAAATTTGGTACACACAGAGGGTAACTATTCATTCCGAAAAAATGTGACATGGGATGATTTTCTATTTTTCACGGGATCGAAATTTACGCGGGTTAAACCGCGGGGCGCAGCTAGTAATTAACTATTAAACTAAATAGAGGTTGAAATACTACCAGGTTTGACAACCATTAATAACCTACACTACGAAGGTGAGATCTTTATATAGTGGAGGTTTTTATTTGGTTATTACCGTTTTAACCCACGCTCGTGGGTGGATTATATTCGATTTTAACTAAATAGAAGATTCGCTGCTCGAATTGTATGGGAATATACAAACTATATAATAACAACTCATCTGCATGCCAGTTTCCGTACACGGTCTATGGAGAGAGGAGGGAGGGGGGGGGAGGGCAAGACGTCTGTATAACCTCTATGCGGATGTCTATGGGAGTCGGTAGTCATAAAAAACACGTAGAGAGACAGAACCGAATACCAAATGTGTGATCCATACACTTTTGTCTTCCTGTCTCCACAATCATTAATCTCTGCTCCAAATTTTAGATAGTAGGTACCCTATCAATCTGATAATAATTAAATAGATTGGACACCTATTTATAGATGAATAGCTAAACCAGCATACTTATTACCGCCTCAGTATCTATAAAAAAGGTGAACGATAATTGCAGAATGTTTCAACGTCAGTGAATAATGTGGTCCAAATTTAACAGGAACAAACAGAAATCGTAATCATTAAATAAATGCTTGATACGAATTGGGTATTAATAATATTTTTATTATTTTATCTACACTAATGTTGTAACATTCTACTTATGTTTCCAATACTTGACTTATAATAACTACTGTTATAGCTCAGACAACTAAAAACTCAATTTAGGCAATTTGACATGATGTTATAATATCCAAATCGATATCGTAAAATCTCATTATAACACTGTGCTGGTGGGAGAGCCTTATGTCAAAATCCTTAACAGCGCGCCCTCGCGCCTGATTGGCCCTGCGCGCGCTGCAGCTGCGCTCTCGTTGGTTAGATTCTAATGGCGGAAGTTCACTGTGACAATACACATACGCGTGAATTTAATATTTCGCAATGTTTGATTAATTGATTAATTGCATTGGTGAAGATAAAGTAGTGTATGCAACTGCATATAACACGGGTATTAAAACACTCGTTACTATTTTGAAACTCGCTGCGATCGTTTCAAAAACTCACACTCGAGTTTTAATACACTTCATTATACGACAGTTGCATAAACTACTATTATATGATGTTACTTTAAAAATGGTTATGTCATATACTCGTAATACGTTAGGAGCTTACAAAATAGTTTTTGGTGTACGGTTTTAATTTAAAACTTGCTAATAATATCTACAAATTATTATACAATCTTTATCTCATTTAATACAACACAGATTAAATATAGTTGATTACTTAATCAATATTACTATTATTATGAATACAATATTACACTTGACGCAGCATAAAAAAATTCTCGTCATAACGGTACTTATATACGATAGGTACTTAGTACTGTAGTATCCTGCACTAGATATCTTCACGGGGGCGTTTTAGTGCAGGGCCACTATAATAGTAACCTACGATTGCCTATTCCAGACATATAATTAATTTATTACTTAGCTAGAATCATCTGGCTGACCCTATTCAAAGTAAACACTATTTTTAGATAATATATTTTATTCTGTTGAATACTACAACATATATTTTATTATAACTAGACTAGCTTGACATGTGTGGTTCGCGCACGAAGGCGCGCCCCAGAATAGAAAAATGTTATGTTGTCAAAACGGAGACTATATTTGAATTTATTCTTTTTCCTCCAATTTTGAATCAAAATGTTTTTTATTAAACATTTCGATCATGGAGTTCCTCTTCTTAAGCATGGAGTCTCCTCATCACATAACTCCCCTTCTCCTAAAAGTTTTTGATCGTATGAGCAAAAATTTACCTAATTATTGGACCTACCTATAGGAGGAATCAACGACGACAAAATTGCAAATCCTTCTTACTATGAAATAACTTGACCTTAGGGTTCAGAACTTAATTCCCATCAAAATCACTTCAAATATATGACTATGGAAATTTTTGTCCTTACTGAGGTCAAATTAACTACAACAAAAACCTCCAAAAAGTTGTAGTGATTTGCTTACACAAACATTTCCAACATAAAAAGAATATTTGATCTGCCTCCCTAACCAAAAATATATTTATAAATTATACAAAGCAAAACATCCTATTTCTATAATAATCAATTCCCCCGATACTGTACGCTAGCTTACATCCCATTATGACTAATCATGAACTTGGAATTATTCCACTTTCGACTATCTGATATCGAAGACTAACCCTACTCGCCAACTTCTGATCTCGTCAGTTACTATCCTAGCTATATAACCAAAAAATTTTCACATACGAATATGTCGTATACATTTTATCTTCTTCCACACATCGCGCAGTCACCCATCTCGTATCATTCTTCGCTCGTCTAGGCCATTGTATATCCAGCGGCGTGAGATGTCCCTGCTTGTCAATGGGCATCTGTATACGCCTGTGGACATCTGTATACGCCTATGGACATCTGGTTGCGTATTCCTCCTCAGCACATGAAATAGAGAAATAATTGTACACATCTTCTTATAACCAAATTATTGTTCCCTTGCATCTCCTTCGGGTCCGCTGTAAGTTTATAACCTATATGGAACTAAATATATACGTTATCGGTGCCCATATATTTCTAATATATAATCCCTCTTTTACGACTAAATAATTGCTAATACATAATTAGATTATGTAACAATATTATGACCTCCGTAACAACATTATGACCTCCGTTAATGTTTCACGACATCTAAACTATTATTCACATTGAATTATTTATTTAAACTAAATAAACTTCGTATCATAAATAATAATAGCCCTTGAAAAAAATTGACAATTTAATTCCCTATCCATTCAAATAAAATAATGCAAACCTCATTGATCACATTGTCAAATAAATTATTTTTATAATTTTGTTATCCATCTTATTTGACATTATATAAAATTATTTTTTTATATAAAATTATCATAAATAAACTCGCAATATATTTACAGAGTACATCCTAACCCAATTGTCTACACTTCTACATATATGCGCCTCGAAACAATCACAGCCGAACATATATCCCTTGAGCGTCCTTGTACTCGTAGGCACCTCCTAACGTATATAATACACGCCGCAATTCTTACGAAAAATTCCGTTGACCTTCTTCCCTCTGCCGGATCACCGGAACCTTATAACTTATCTGACATGGTGATGGCACGCCGGTGCAGTTAACATACATAGGCCGCTGTTGAAATAGAAACCCTGCGTTCATCGATGAACCACATCTTCCTTAACACTTCCTCTCAAAGAAATCGTCGCTAACAACTAAGCTCGCTCTCTAACACAGATATATCCACGGGAGCGCGATATTTATACCTTTATACTATACGTTCACTCTATTGCTGCTTTATTTGAATGAATCATTCCATATCAATACGCAGTCCACCATATCTCTATAACCATATTTTTAATCAATTTCGCTGATGCTACTTTTCTTACGACAGGAAAAGCTTCCAACGTCAGGGCTCATTCCCTCCTTCAAGAATCGCTACCGTCTCACTCTCGGCGCTATTCTATAAGCAACAATAACACAATCACTTAACTTTTATTTTCTCCTGTCTTCGGAGATGCACCATATAGCTTCTCTCTCCTCCTTCGCCTTAGGAATTTGGCGATATACTATAATCTTTCCGCTTCTATCTCGCCTCGGGCTTTGGCGCTCTCCACCAATGTAGTATCCTGCACTAGATATCTTCACGGGGTCGTTTTAGTGCAGGGCCACCTATAATAGTAACCTACGATTGCCTATTCCAGACATATAATTAATTTATTACTTAGCTAGAATCATCTGGCTGACCCTATTCAAAGTAAACACTATTTTTAGATAATATATTTTATTCTGTTGAATACTACAACATATATTTTATTATAACTAGCCTAGCTTGACATGTGTGGTTCGCGCACGAAGGCGCGCCCCAGCATAGAAAAATGTTATGTTGTCAAAACGGAGACTATATTTGAATTTATTCTTTTTCCTCCAATTTTGAATCAAAATGTTTTTTATTAAACATTTCGATCATGCAGTTCCTCTTCTTAAGCATGGAGTCTCCTCATCACAGTACTTACAATAATATATAGTTTACCAATATTTTTTTTTATTTTTTATGATAAAGAAGGGCAAACAAGCAGCCCGAGCCATTTTCATGACTACCGACGCCCACAAACATCCGCATAGAGGCTAATACAGATGCGCTGCCCTCCTTTCTCCTCCCACCTCCATGGGCCACCGGCTACTTACACACCGCACGAAACGCGACAGCACAGCTGTCACTTTACGCCAGTCTCGTGTAAGCGAGAGGTACCTCCCCGGTCGTGCCGGCCCAATTCGACTGCATGCAAGCATGCAGTATAGCACTACCTCTTACCAAATAATACTGGTTATTTACACGGTTCAAATTGAATATTGCCAGATACACAGTTACAATCACGTTACAATACCTACATTTTATGAATTCAAATATTTCCGATAAGCTACGAGTATACAAATTTTTTGTCTTGTTTTGCGGTGCGTATATAAACAAAGATTTGTTTGGACTCTGGAAGAATAAAAACACTACTCTCTATATTGATAAAAATAATAATTTCCCCGGGAAAGATCTTTACGCGTGTAATTGACGGGCACTGCAATGAATACACAAACTGTTCTCATCCAATATAAATTCAGATTTGTTACGTAATGAGCTCATTAGCGTCGTTCAAATGCCGCGTGTCGATGAATATGGATCTCATGCGGCTCTGATGTTCAATTGATGTGGTAATAGAAACATAAATGTTTATTGTTGGCTGTTAATGATTATTGATTAGATATTATCATTATTATGTCAATGATTTGCATGTTTTTATTAAATTCAATTAGTAAATTATATTAAATAATATATAGCCACATTAGAAAGCATCAAAACATTCCCTTGAACAAAAAAATACTCATAAGACAAATCAGCGGTAACGTTCATAAATCTTAACAAACATTACTTCGGAGGGATTTCTTCCTACAACCCTCGGTATTGATTTATGCATGACTTAGTAGCAACCACTTGGCTTCTTGGTTCTTGGTGCACGCTCCTTTTTCTTTTTCCATGCTTTGGATATGTTAAGATACACACAAAAAAAAGTAAACAAAATCCAATTGGCAACAGTGTATTTTAAAAAATGGTGGGACCTTAGCTACAGCCACAACCTGACCAGTCCTGTTACTGGTTTTCAGGGCCACCTTCTTTTATAATCTTGGCGTAGATCTATGTATAGTAAAAACTTTCTAAATTATCAAAAACGTACATTTGTAGCTAATGTCCTAAAAAATGAGGGTGTAGTCGCGCAAATTTAGTTTGAACGGTTTATTTATCTACAGATGGACTTCCCTTAATTCTTTCTTTATCTCTATTTATTTATAATGCAGCAGCATTAGTTGCCAGGAAAGAATGAGGAAAGAAGGAGAAAGCTCACGAGGAATTTGTGACAACGACAAGTTTATATATATTTATTATTGACTAAGTAGTTTTTTATTCGATCTCTTCTTAGATGTGTCGAAAAGGATTGAGGTGGTTAAACCTCAAGTCAAGGTGACTTGTTCTCACAGTTAATAACAAGTAGTAAAAACAATCTAAGTGAAACTTTAACAACAATTGTTACAAATATCTCTAAACTTCTGTTTAATTTTGCGTTCCAGTTATTAAGTACTAAGAGACGAACAACAACCTGAAAACTTTGCCATATTCGTTAAAAAGTACTCTGAATTATGTTCCCACCTCTAAATTAGGGTTTTTATGGCATGGGGGGAGCAAACGAACAATAGGTGACATTTTCATAACTACCGACGACCATGATATTCGCATGGACGCTATATACATGCCCTTTCTCCTCCCAACTCCATGGACCACCGGCTACTTACACGTAGCACGAAATGCGACAGCGCAGCTGTCAAATTACGCCGGAGTCGTGTAAGCGAGAGGTACCTCCCCGGACGTGCCGACTCAATTCGGCTGCATGCAAGCATGTACTGTGGCACTACCTCTGACTAAAACTTTACCACAATTTCAATAAATAGGCAAAAGTAATTATTTTATTGATGCCGATGCTTTTGAATTGATTTATTATTTTATTTCACAAACGAATATGCACATTGTTTGCACTATTCAAACCACGCACAATAGTTTTGAAATGAACTCAATTCTGCCAAATTATTTCTCTCTCGCTGGATTTTTCTTTTATTTCAAATTTAAAATCTACGATTTCAATAAGCTCGGACATTGTTTTCTTATTTCTCACGTTCCAAATCCAACAATTCGTGACTAGTTAGAAAAAATGAGATTTTGCAGAGATTCATTAGTCCGCTAAAAAAAATATAATTTTAAAGTAACAAAATTATATAATAAGTCAGAACTTCCCTAAAACTGTGCAAGTATTATTAAATTTTGACCAATTATAACAAGCTAGCATCCGCCCGCAACTACGCCAGCGTGTATTTCGGACTTCAAAAATAGAGTTATTATATATATAAATCTTTCCCTTGAATCACTCCATCTATTAAAAAAAACCCTAAAAATCGGATGCGTAATTTTAAAGATACTTATATACCTACAGACACACAGACGGCGGAAAGCGACTTTGTTTAATACTATGTATGATAACTATTCAAAACACTAAAATGTCTTAAACGTTGGAGAAATTACTAAAAACATACTGTTTAATTTATAATAACTTTAAAGTTACTTGTTATTGCGTTATTTTATGAAATGTCAAAATTTAAAAAACACTACAATTATCAGACAAAATTAATAAAGGGTAGTATTTAATCTTACAACTGTAAATCCACATTTTTCTATCAAAATATTCAAAATTGCTAACAAAAATACTGAATTGCACACTAAATTTGCGCATCAAATAAATCAAATATACTACACTGTTTGATGTTTAAACCTAATCTATTTTACTGAATTACTATCTGTTAACTTATAGTAAATCTAATTATCCTTTTAGTGCAACGAAACATTTAATCTGTTTTTTTGGAATACGTCACCTATTAAATTGTAAAGAACATGAGTTATTCTAAATAAAACACCGGTTAATCAGTCATGTTATAAATTTTGGTCTTCTGACCCACTGTGATTAACAAATGGTCGGATCCAAGTATAAAATTGGACCAAGTCATCATTTTTAAGATTAGTCATGAGGT
>LUGF01048169.1:46137-61546 GCA_001625245.1 Calycopis cecrops | reverse complement strand
GTGTGAATTTGCAGCCCGCTGTCTCGTGTGGTTTGCCGCATGCCTGACACTGTTGCCATTGGCCTCCGCGCCCATTTCTTGGCTGCCGACTCGGCCGTCCAAAACCGCCATGCGGTCCCGCCGCCGGCGAGTGCCCCGCGGTTGCCACCGCGCCGCCGCCGCCACCAGCGCGCGCGCCGCCTCTTGCACCACCGCCTCCCACTCGCTGCCCTCTGCGGACCACCATGGATTGGCACGGCACTGAGTTGCTTGTCGACCCCGTATTTTCGACTAATGCCGCATCCTTTTCCGCCGCTTCCATGCTCACCGCCATTTTGTACGCTTTGTTAAAATCTAAGTTTTCCTCGGCAAATAACCGCTGACGAATCGCTTCGCTACTAATTCCGCATACCAATTGATCCCTTAAACTCTCTTCCAGCCCCGTTTTGAACTCACAGCCAATTGACATTTTTTTTAAATCTGCCACGTAGTCGGCTACTTTTTCACCCTCTTTTTGTTTCCGGTTTTTAAATTTGTACCGCTCCGCCAGTGGACTCGCTCGTGGTTGGAGATGTTTTTCCATCATTACCGTTAGTTCTGTATACGTTTTGTTCTTAGGTTTATCAGGCGTACACAAATTAACTAGTAATTCGTAACTTTCACTGCCCATTACTGTAATTAATGTCGGTACCCACATGGTTTCGCCGATTTTATTCACGACAAAATACTGGTCCAATCTTTCTATATACAGCTTCCAACTGTCCGATCTTAAATTAAATTCGCTTATTTTGCCGATCGACATCGTTTAAATTAATTTGCACGCGATATCGGTTGACTCGTTCGCCACTGAGATAAATAAAACAATACGTACGCACGGTGACAAGGTTTAATTGCAACTAACGAGTAACTGATGACGACACGCGCGGGCAGCTCCCGCGCCGCGCGCCTTAGAGAAACAATTAGCAATTAACATTAGATACTTATGTCTAATAAACAACATACATCACACTGCGTACCCAGCTCCATTTCCCCCAGTAATTTTTGAAATTGCCTGGTTTCGAATTCTTCGAAAACCTGCAGCAATCTGTCTTTCAACGTGCCATACTTCCTTGACTCAGGCGGTGCTAGCAATAAATATAATAACCTGTTGTATCGCCGTCTTGTTTAACTTGGTTACAACCAGGTTGAGCTTGGCCGCCTCACTGAGTTTCTGGTTTTCTACCACCGCCTCGAACTGAACAAACCACAAACGCGGTTGGTCTGCCCAAAACTTCGGTATTCTTGAGGATACCGTTATAGTCGCCAAAGCTGATTCTCCTTCCGCTTTCGCTTCGGTGGCACGCACGGGTAAATTGATGTTAGGGTTTGCCATTTTTATATAACTATGTTACTACGCGCGAGTGGTGGGTCACTGCAACACACTACCGAATGCACTAACTAAAATGCTATACACTTGATATAGTCGGAGTCACCACTTTAAGGTTCTTTGTTCAAATCACGTTTCCGGGTTTATGCAGAGATAGACCTTTTAAGAAAGCTTTTATTTAAAACAACCTAACACAACAGTGAGCGAAATGTAACTAACTTAAAATTAAATCTTATTCTATTATATATGAGGCGGCGGTCGACGGCTACGGTGGTGGTCGACCGCTATGGGGAATACATCGTAAATAATATTAAACTAAACATCGTAGAGTATAATTAATGGTTTCCGTGATACTTAAGGTTACTGTTACACTGAATGAACAAGGAGACTGTTTGAGACTCACTTATGGTAACGTACCTAAGTAAAAATACAGATCGTAAACAATATTCTAGAGGTGTAATTAATAGTTTCCGTGATACTTAAGATTATTACGCTAAGGGAACAAGGAGACCATTATTACACTGTGGGAACAACGAGACTGCATGGGACTCACGTGCACAATATATAGGTACAATATATTTGCTGACTCCTAAGAACATAGAATGTGTGTCCCTACAAAATTATTATATTAATTAATTATTAACATAGGAATAATAAAATACACAGTCGACAACAGATTTTTATAAATGCATTCTAAAAATCTTAAAATCTTTATTGTTCTTCAAAGCAAAAATGAGTAAAAATTGTAAAATGTTTATTAAAATAATATTCGTTGTGATAAGTTGTCTAAATAGTAAGAGCTCCTATTGATGCTACTACTGAAAAAAGATTAAAATAATCATCTATATTTATAAAATAGTAGTTTATGCAACTGTCATATAATGAAGGGTATTAAAACACGAGTGGAATTTTTGAAACGAGCGATAGCGAGTTTCAAAATAGTTAACAAGTGTTTTAATACCCGTGTTATATGCAGTTGCATACACTACTTTATCTTCACTAATAATAATAATAATAATAAGTTATTTATTTCTTTGAGCAAACTTAAGTGCCTAATACAATGTTTGGAGAAAACCCTTTTAAGTAAATAAATACCTGTAGTGGGATTCTCCGCTCTTCCACAGGACACAAACACTTGATTAAGTTATGGTACAAACATTAAGATTATCTTAATAACACAATATGTCCACACCGGTATTAACACTAAAATTTGCTAAAACATATTCAAGTTGTTATACATAATATTAAACACAAAAATTTGTTGTTTACTCTATATCTCTATATATCAATATTTTGTAATATTTAACTTTACAGTATCTGGTCTGTTCAACTTTTATATAATAATTTGTATTTATTTTATAATATTAATTCTAAAACTATTTGATTTTCGCTAATACTGACTAATAGAATTAATCAATTAATACTTTGGGCGTCGATTGCCGGCTGTCGGCATATGCTAATGACAGTTGCCATAGCAGCGCGCGCTGGGCCAATCAGGAGCAAGCGCGCGCTGTTCAGGATTTTGACATACGTCTGTCTCACCATTTTTCTCTCCCTCTCGCTCGCACACAGTGTTATAATGAGATTTTACGATATCGATTTGGATATTATAACATCATGTCAAATTGCTTAAATTGAGTTTTTTCTTGTCTGAGCTATAACAGTAGTCATTATGAGTCAAGTATTGGAAACATAAGTAGAATATTACAACATTAGTGTAGATAAAAACTTTTACATAATTTAATCAAGAACGTTAAAAAAAAGTGTTTTTTAATGTCCTTGAATAATAATGATAATGAAAATAATAATATCTGTGGAATGGACATACCACGTTAGGCTCGCCCCGTGCAAACTATCGTAAGGACTTGTGTTACGGATTCTAGATTATGGAAAAATCTTTAAGATTTTTATTATAGAAATACAAATAAACACCCATCACCTAGGCGGGATTTGAATCTGTGACGTACGACCTCGGACGCTACATGCTTTGCTTACCCGAGTTATGTTACTACTGCGCCCGCCGGTCGTGAAAAATACGTATATAAGACTTCTGTAATCAGACTATAATATAAAATATCATATTATTATTAATAAACAAGGTTTTAAAGTGTGATTCAGACGGTGATATCCTTTTAGTTTTTACATATAAAGTACGCTTCACTTGTGAGGATATTTTTCTGGAAATTTGTTATTCTTCAAACTAAGCATGACCTTACATTACAACTACCACCCGTGTTCTTATTCTATTTTGCATACAATCATTGTGCCATTTTACGTAAGCTAAATAAAAAAAATAAGCACACAGTATTTTAATTAGTAATATTTTAACCTTACTTCATTATATTTTTTCACAATTACACATTATGCTTCGACTTACATTTCGAATTCATTATTATGTAATAATATTTATTAACAAATTACTTCAATAGTGATAATTTAAGAAAAATAAGAAATCATTTGGCGCGTAAAAAGTCTGCAAGTGATATATCTATTTAATCTAATAACAAATGACTAAAGACAAAAATATATTTTGCATCTGAATACGAATATAATACAGAGTTTGATGATAAAATAATAATAGTGTAACAAGTGTTTTTAGTGTTGGGTGATGGACTTTGCTATCATCAGTCCATCAGTCCAAGGTCCAACCATAGTGTGTTCGCTTTGGCCATTTACAAAAAATAAAAAAATAAAAGTGACAGGCGTCATGGCGACCGCAATGGATTTCTTTCTTTTACTTTTTCCCAAGGAGCCTGGAGGCATCACTTGAGATGCAATGATATAAATTTATAAACATTTTAAATTACAAATAATAGCAGTTGACCATATATTTTAAGGGTATGTATGCTTATATATTCCTCATTCACATTTCGATGAGCACGTGTTCCTTTTTTTTAAAAATCTTTTGTTAATGCTTGTACTAGTTAATTGTTGGAACTATTGTTGTTTAAGTATAATTCTATTAGCATCATAGCAATTATTATTATTATATTCTATTTGATTTCGTTTTACATCACACTTTGAAATCCTTGTCATTATGAATTACATATTCTTGTCAACTTTTGTAAATTGTAATATGAGTAACTGTAGATATTACCTAGGGTTAAATATTTTAATTCAATTTTGGAATGTATGCCGCCATGTGGTGGATTAGTGAGATAACCTTATTTATTCTTTCCAGAGGTTCTCGCTCCTTTTTAATTTGGGCTTAATACCCTAGAGAAATCTATATATATAATATATATAATATATAAACAAAAATTATCTATGAAGAGGAATAAGTAACTCGTTTAATATAACAGCGGTGAATGGACTCTGGGACTGGTCTCCGCTTGTATACCAATACCCAGTAACGGGGTTGGATTCATTTCTATGTATTTAACATTCACAACTGCATCATTCTGGATCCAGCGACTTCAGAACTGCTCGAGGGGATCACGGTGTCAACCAATCAGCTGAGTTAAACACTGTTGTATTTCATATCTGTATTTCTTGATAATTTTGTCATTGATATACAGGCACATTTATTTGCAAGCCCAGACTGATATCCACACCTTAAAGTCTATATATGGCATAAGTATTATGTTGTTAAGTGGGAATTCTTTACATTATTTTTTTTATTCTGATGTTAAAATAGTGAAACAATTAATTTTGAGTATCTTCTTGGATAATATATGGTCAAGCTAATCTTGAATTTTATTTACTTCCCCAAATTAACTTCAATTACTCTAACTGTAATATTATAATTTAGTTATCTCTCTTATATTTCTTAGATATATTTTAATTAAACCTTAACCGGTTCACTGGCGCCCAACGTGTAAAAACCTATTTAACACATATTGTTTACTGCATAAAGGTGTGAAATATCAAATTTTTGTTGGATATCTTGTTAATAATTGTGCCTGAGATTTAAAATTCATATTGTAATTGAACCATTTTGTCTATATGACATTTGTGCATTTTTTTTTTTTGCTTCATTAAGATATAAGTTGAATTTCATTTCATGCTAAGTAGTTGCATGTTTCAAACAATCACATAGGCTGATTTTGTTATATTGAATGTTATATATGCGCACTGCTTAGAATATAATTATTATATTGGCTGATTTGCACAGTTTTCACAGTTTTGTAAAGGTGTGGAATTTTGTTGTTTTTTTTATATTGTAACTGCTTTATAGCATAATATTATATTATATATTGCATAATTCTGCTTGCAACTATATATTTTGCTCCTGTCAGTGAAGGGAAGTATATCATGACATACCCTATTAAATATACATCTTTACCAAAGGCCGAACTAGAATATGAGATTTTAGTTAGGAATGAAGTACCTGCTAGTACAGTAGCTGCCTTGCGTAAACAAATTGTACCTTTAGCTAATTCATGTCCATCGGAGGAAATATTGGTCTCACCGTTAGAAATTTTAGAGGATTTAAATGGGATTTGTGAAACGTTAGACAAAATTAAAAGCATTTTAGATTCAACTCATAACACATATAGTTTATTGAAGGCTGAGAATTTATTAGCTCACCTTTTCCACCGTTTAGGCCGGATTGATTCGGATGACTTAGAAAATAGCAGGGATGTCTATGAGGGATGTATGGAACAGTTTCATAACTTTTGTGGTGTACTTTATAAACTTAAATTGTCTTGCAAACCACCCGTACCATCATCATCATCAGCGAATGAGGGCTCTTCAACATCATCTGGTCAAATGAATATTGTGGTACATTGTGATCACAATAGTATTAGTGAATTAAATAAAATTAAATTTGATGGCAAAACTTGTGTTAGGACTTTTATCCAACGTCTTTCAGAATATTGTGTTATGCATAAAATTGATAATTCAAAATTAATTTCTTTAGCTTTTCAACTTTTTGTAGGAGATGCATTGTTATGGTATAGGAGTGTATGTACTGGTGTGACAGACTGGAATGTTGTGTTGGAATATTTAAGAAGGGATTTTGATAAACCAAATTTTGATTACAAACTTTTAGAGGAAATAAGAAATAGGACCCAAGGGGAGAATGAACTAATAGTAGTATATTTGGCAATAATGGAAGGATTGTTTAGTAGATTATCTTCACCAACTGATGAAAAATTTAAATTAGAAATTTTATTACATAATGTTAGACCTTGTTATACAAGCATTTTGGCATCTTCTGAAATAGCTTCAATTGATCAGCTTAGGTGTGCATGTAGGAGTTATGAAAATGTTCAGAGTAGGTTGCAAAGTTTTCACGAACCTCCAAGAGTAACTTCAGGTGCTAGCACCTGACTTAGCTTATAAAGTTGGCAGGGACGATATGTCAAAACGTTTGTCTTTTAATAAATTTAATAACCAACCTTTTAATAAATTCAATAATCATTCCTATAGTAAATTTAATAGCCAGTTTTATAATAATAACAAAAAATTTAATCGTTTCAGTTCTCCACCTTTTAAAACAAATCAATTTTTTCAACAACAATTTAATTCACCTAATAAAAGCCTTCAGCAAACTAATATACATTCAGTAGATAATAATATAGTAAATCGTGGTAAGTATTGCCAACGTTGTAAATCATTTAGTCATTCTTATGTTAACTGTCATAAAGACAGGAATGTTATATTTTGTTTTGGTTGTGGTAAGCAGAACGTAAAACGTCCTGATTGTCCCCAGTGTAAGTCTAAATCTGGTCTGTCTGAATCCTCTATATCACTTCCAATTCCTTCATATTTTTTATGTCATCATGCGGTTTTGAAACCCGACAGTGAATCAACCAAACTTAGAGTGGTTTTCGATGGTTCTGCTTCTTCTTCTTCAGGTTTTTCAATTAATGATTTAACGCTGGTTGGTCCTAATTTACAGGACTCTCTCTTTTCCATTTTAATTAGAGCTCGCCAATACAAATATCTGTTGACTGGAGACATTGAAAAAATGTACAGACAGGTTGAGGTTCATCCTGATGACAGAGATTTACAATTGATTTTATGGAGGAAACATGAGTCCTTTCCCTTGAAAACTTTAAGGTTAAATACCGTCACATACGGCACTGCAAGTGCTAGTTACTTAAGCACTCGTTGTCTTTGGCAAATAGGTGAAGAATGCGCTGATCCATTCATTGGAAACATAATACAAAGAGATTTCTACGTTGATGACTTGATACGATAGGGAAGAATTAAAACACATTAGGGAAAAAATCGCGGTTGAATTAAATAAGGCTTGTTTTAATTTGCGAAAATATAAAAGTAATTTGAAATGCATATTCAACGAATTTGATTCAGACAGATGGTCAGAGGAGGCTGATAAATCCTTTAGGGAATTAAAAGAGTGCCTTGTCTCAGCACCTGTGCTTAAATGTCCCAATTATAATGAACCATTTCAAGTTCATACGGACGCAAGCAGTTTTGGTATTGGAGCTATGCTCACTCAAATTTTTGAGGATAAAGAGCATCCTGTTGCCTTTATGAGTAGGTCGCTTACTAAGCAGGAACGTAATTATGGTATTACTGAACGTGAAACACTTGCTGTTTTAGTGGCTGTTGAACACTGGCGTTGTTATCTAGAAAACGGAAAGCAGTTTACTGTTTATACTGATCATAGCGCGCTTAAGTGGTTTCTTTCTTTATCTAATCCATCTGGACGTTTAGCTCGTTGGACTACTAGGCTATCTGAATTTAATTTTGAGATAAAACACCGCAAGGGTGCAGATAATGTAGTACCTGATGCTCTTAGTCGTTCTGTTCCGGTTGATAGCATATTTTCAATTACTGATTATAAAGGTTCTGATAAGTGGTTTTTAAATATTTATCATGGTTGTGTTAATAAACCAACATCTTTTCCAAATTATAAATTAAAAAATAATAAATTATATCGTTTAACTAAAAGTAAAAATAATTTGATATCAGAGTTTGATTGGAAAGAGGTTATACCTAAAGAGTATCGTCGGGAAATTATTTCTAAAAATCATGATAACCCTACAGCAAGTCATTTTGGTATTTTTAAAACTCTTAAAAGATTACAGTTAAATTATTTTTGGCCTAAAATGCATAAAGATGTAATTGATTATATTAACAATTGTTCTAAGTGTTTGGAGTATAAATCACAAAATCATTTAATATTAGGTGACATGGGTCGTCCTAAAAATTGTGTTCGACCGTGGCAAGTTATCTCTATAGATATAATGGGACCTTTACCAACAAGTAGGAAACAAAATAATTTTATCTTGTTGTCAATTGTTGTTTTTCTAAATTTTGTTTAATATTTCCTATGCGTCGTGCTGTTGCGAATATAATAATTAAATTAATAGAAGATAATGTATTTTTAGTTCATGGAGTTCCACAAACCATAATTGTAGATAATGGTCCTCAATTTATTAGTAATGAGTGTTTAAATTTCTTTAAAAAATATAATATACCAAATGTAAATTTTACTCCTCGTTATACTCTACAGGTTAACACAGTAGAACGTTATAATAGAACCATAATCACTTGTATTGCAACTTTTGTAGAAGATGATCATAGGTCATGGGATGTATTTAAACCACATGTCCAATTTGCTATTAATTCTGTTCGGCTCAAAGTCTTGGAAGGAAGAGAACAGGGGAAACTTCACTTTCACTAATTGTCATTGCACTGTCACAGAGTGTATATAGTGTTGCAAGTTGTACACTGCGCTTATATCGCGCCTACACTAGCCGTCCGTGAGTAAAAGGTCTGTTTACACTCAGTCGCGGCGCGAACACAGTTCTCCACCTTTTAAAACAAATCAATTTTTTCAACAACAATTTAATTCACCTAATAAAAGCCTTCAGCAAACTAATATACATTCAGTAGATAATAATATAGTAAATCGTGGTAAGTATTACCAACGTTGTAAATCATTTAGTCATTCTTATGTTAACTGTCATAAAGACAGGAATGTTATATTTTGTTTTGGTTGTGGTAAGCAGAACGTAAAACGTCCTGATTGTCCCCAGTGTAAGTCTAAATCTGATGATAATTCTAATAAAAATTCAAAAAACTAATTAAACGAAACTGGACCAATAAATTATCAAATATTAAATATAATAGTAAAGATTTTTTTTCCAAAGAAGATTGGAATACTTGGCTTAAAACAATTTCACTTTATTTTAAATCTTATAAATTAAACTCTGTAGTTTGTAGCAGTATTGAAGGTGATAATAGACCCTATGCTTCAATCAGGGGGTGGTAACTTGGAAGACGGGAGATAAATCAAGTTTTAACGCTATCTTTGAACGTTGTACCGCAAAATTTCATAAAAAAATAATATGTATTAAACAAACTAGATGGCGTTGGCATTCAGCCGAAATCGAAAAAAATAATTATTCCATTTAAATTAAATTTATATTTTTACATGCATTCAGAAAATTACTAGTGTTTTTTCTGAGAACATCTAAATAAAAATAGTTTAATTTATAAAAGTTTGATCGACAGTTTTAAAATCAATTTGACAACTGGCAACTGACATTGCAGAACACATAATGCAAATTGCAAATGGCCGTATCGTTGCGCGTGCGACCCTTCTGCATTTTATGTTATTCTGCACAGTGCACTGCTTTTTCGTTGAGTTGAGTAGCTACTCCTCCGTAATTACGTGAAGAATATCGTTTTGCTAAAAACAAGTTCTAGTGGCTTTGCATATCTATCGTTGAGCTTTGCTCCGCTAGATAAGCCGGCAACCTGTTTAGTGTTTGTGTTTTTTGCGATAATTTGGACGCTATTAGTTAAGTTTAGTGATATTGGACACTTATATTTACTTACAATTATACTAGTAAACTTCAATGTATTTAGGTGCCTTAGGCATAAGGATGCATTAAAACGTTATTTTGAAGACATGTCTGTAAATGTAGTTCTATACAGTTGGTGTAGATCTATTAATCGGATTTTATGTGGAAAATTAAAGTATGAAGGGGAGGATGGAATTAAAAATAAAGCTCAAATGTATTTTAACAAACATAAGCACAATAAAAATAAGAAATAAATTGTTTTTTATTTCACATTCATCCTTTATTACGGTTAAGCATACAATACATTGTACTGAAACTAGTGTTTGTGCCATCAGACCTGAAAGTATTGCGTGCGTATAATAATGTTCTGAATGAATGAATGAAATAATGTTCACGCGAGAGCGTGACGGAAAATAGGTAGCCAAGGAGTGGGAGAGAGATAGATAGTCGACTCCAGAACTATCCACCGAAACGCGCGCGAGTCGCGACGCAACATTATTCAACCCAGTTCGTTCGATGCGTTTGGCCCGCTTGCACGTTACTTTTTATGCTTCTGCGCAGATAGCTATTTAATGTTTTCTATTGTGCTCAAATCAACCCAAATAACTAACTAGCATTGCTTAAATCAGCTCAGACTATTAAATATTTTTATTGTGTGGTGTGGTGTACGAGAGAAGCGGCGTCGGTGGAAACCAGGTGAGTCAGCTTTGTCCTTAATCCTTCCATATTCACACAATCCCTCATTTCTCAGCTCTTCGTGTGACGACAGCCGTACGGCGTCGTCAGTTGGTGTAGATCTATTAATCGGATTTTATGTGGAAAATTAAAGTATGAAGGGGAGGATGGAATTAAAAATAAAGCTCAAATGTATTTTAACAAACATAAGCACAATAAAAATAAGAAACAAATTGTTTTTTATTTCACATTCATCCTTTATTACGGTTAAGCATACAATACATTGTACTGAAACTAGTGTTTGTGCCATCAGACCTGAAAGTATTGCGTGCGTAATTATAAGGTAAAGTACAAATTAAGGCCCGGTTTCACCAGTCCCGGCTAGTGGTAATTGCTATGCAAAATTAAATGTTTCATAGTAATTAGTACTGGTCGGGACTGATGAAACCGGGCCTTAAAACTAAAATAAAAGGGTTTAATATACTATACTATCTATACGTAGGTATTGATTTCAAAAGTTGCGGAGAAACGTTTTCAGAGGTCGCCCTAAGATCAAATTGGTTGGCAAAAAAAAGCCATGAGATGGCTCTCTATTCCCAGTATATTACTTTGCTCTGTGGCTTCAATTCTTATTGATGATATTAACTTGTCTGGTTTATTAGATTCCGGTGCAGCAATCTCAATCTTAGGTAGTAATTTTTATTTAGATCTTGTTAAACGTGGTTATAAATTAATGAAAGATAATGTTATTTCAGCGGTTGTTGCTAATGGTAGCACAATTTTTTCTGTAGGATATTTAAATTTACCGGTAACCTTTGAGGATCAATTTCATATTGTTAAATTTTATGTTTTTCCTGATATAAATACAAACGTTATACTTGGTATAGATTTTTGGAAATTATTTAAACTTTGTCCTAAATATATAAATTCAGTAAAATTAACACCTGATTTGATTTCTAATAATGAATCAAAGTCTGTTATAACGGGTTATGAGCATTTAAGTCCCAATCAAAAGTCAGTTGCGGATAACATCATTAATCAATTTCATTCTGTATCATTTGAACGGAAAGGTTTAGGGTTAACTACTTTGGTTACTCATAAAATAGACACTGGAGAGGCAGCTCCTATTCGGCAACGTTATTATAGAATGTCACCTGAAAAACAGAGAATACTTGGTTGTAGTGTGTTTTATTGATGACATTGTATGGCTTAGTTTTAGATGACATTGTACGGCTTAGTTTTATATAATTTTTATTATTAGTATTATTTGAATTTGTATTTTTTAATTCATTACCTTATTTAATTTAGTTTAATTTATTTAATTGTGATTGTTTGTTAATGTTATATTAAAAACTAACTGGTGCGTGTTGTGTCACCTATAAAGGCGCACACATCAGAATAGAATTTAAGTAATACTGTATATATTTTTTTAATGTATCAATGTGTGTACCGCAGGTGTCCGTTTATAATAAATAAATAAATAAATAAATAAATACTTGTCGAAGAGATTGACAAAATGTTAGAAAGGGATGTCATTGAACCGTGCCAGAGTGAGTGGAGTTCTCCGGTACTTCTAGTACCTAAAGGCAAGGAGCCAGGTAGTTATCGTCTATGTCTTGACAGTAGGAAGCTGAACGCAGTGACCAAAAAAGATGCTTATAGTTTACCGTATATATCTGAAATACTAGATAATCTTAAAGATGCACATTTTTTGTCTACCTTAGATTTTTGTAGCGCGTTTTTTCAAACTGAGATTAGGGAATCGGATAGGGACAAGACAGCATTCTTTATACCATCACGGGGCACCTTTAGATTTAGATTTAGAAGCGTATGGCCTTTGGTCTTACCAATGCACCTGCGACTCAGCAAAGATTAGTCGATATGCTGTTTGGTAACCGCTTTGGAGTTAAGGTTAGCTGTTTCGTTGACGATTTAGTAATAGCTACCGCGGATTTTAATGAACATGTTTCAATTTTATTACAAGTTTTGGAAATTTTAAAAGAAGCTAATCTCACGGTTAATTTTGAAAAATGTAAATTCTTTAGAAATCAATTAAAATATTTAGGTTATGTTGTTGATCATCATGGTTTAAGGACAGACCCTGATAAGGTATCTGCCATTATTAATTATCCGACTCCAAATAATGTTAAAACTTTAAAACGATTTTTAGGTACGGCTTCATGGTATCGCCGTTTTGTTAAAAATTTTAGTACTTTAGCTGCGCCCTTAAATAAATTAACGTCTACAAGGAAGGGAGCACCGCCTTTTAAATGGTCAGAGGAGGCTGATAAACCCTTTAGGGAATTAAAAGAGTGCCTTGTCTCAGCACCTGTGCTTAAATGTCCCAATTATAATGAACCATTTCAAGTTCATACGGACGCAAGCAGTTTTGGTATTGGAGCTATGCTAACTCAAATTTTTGAGGATAAAGAGCATCCTGTTGCCTTTATGAGTAGGTCGCTGACTAAGCAGGAACGTAATTATGGTATTAATGAACGTGAAACACTTGCTGTTTTAGTGGCTGTTGAACACTGGCGTTGTTATCTAGAAAACGGAAAGCAGTTTACTGTTTATACTGATCATAGCGCGCTTAAGTGGTTTCTTTCTTTATCTAATCCATCTGGACGTTTAGCTCGTTGGACTACTAGGCTATCTGAATTTAATTTTGAGATAAAACACCGCAAGGGTGCAGATAATGTAGTACCTGATGCTCTTAGTCGTTCTGTTCCGGTTGATAGCATATTTTCAATTACTGATTATAAAGGTTCTGATAAGTGGTTTTTAAATATTTATCATGGTTGTGTTAATAAACCAACATCTTTTCCAAATTATAAATTAAAAAATAATAAATTATATCGTTTAACTAAAAGTAAAAATAATCCCAACAAAAACATCCTGTAAAAAAGCCAAGTCTCGCAGCTCAGTCTTTCTACCAAAAAGTTGTGAGATCCATGTAATACCAAGTCGGTTAATATATTTAGTGCCTACGTAAGGAACCTTCTGTCTTAAGTTATTATCATATGAATATTAAAAATCTTTTACATTTTAATTAAAAACATCGACTTGGCCATCGCATGATTCGATTGTTTAGTAGTCCATTCGGAAAGACTGGTGAGAAAGCAGGTTGCTGGCCCGAAGTGCTGTGTGGTGTGAAACATATTAAACAATCAAATGCGATGGCCAAGTCGATGTCTTTAATTAAAATGTAAAAGATTTTTAATATTCATATGTTAATAACTTAAGACAGAAGGTTCCTTACGTAGGCACTAAATATATTAACCGACTTGGTATTACATGGATCTCACAACTTTTTGGTAGAAAGACTGAGCTGCGAGACTTGGCTTTTTTACAGGATGTTTTTGTTGGGATCTCACTTCTTTTTGTAGATAGTCCTACTTTTTTCATTTTTGGTACATTCCGGCTATCAATTTACAAGTAATCTTTTAACATAACATAAAGGACTGGTAAAAACGTTTTATCCCAGGAAACAGCTTCAATCCCCTCTCCTTTGTTTATGATATAGGGGAGCACACGAGCAGTCGGAACCATTTTTATGACTACCGATACCCATAGACATCCGCATAGAGGCTTTGCAGATGTGCCGCCCTCCTTTTTCCTCCCACCTCCATGGGCCACAGGCCACTAGCAGACTGCAGGAAACGCGACAGCACAGCTGTCACTTTATGCCTGACTTACGATATTGTCAGCGAGAGGTACCTCCCCGGTCGCGCCAGCCCAATTCGGCTGCATGCAAGATGCAATGTGGCACTACCTCTTACAATAGAATTTGTACAGAATAGGTAGGTACTTACAGACAATAAGAAGAATTTGTATAGAAAAACGTTTTTTTTTATATTTCGACATATTTTCCTATGCAAATGTTCAGTTTCAGGGGCTGAACACACCCATCCTACCCTATAACCCTCCCGTTATGCCTCATACATCTAGGAACCTATCTACACCGGTTATTCTTTTGCAATCCGGCTGCAAATTTAACTTTGTAATCCTATATATTTATATGGGATTACAAAGATATTCATGCAGCTGGTGTATCTAGAAAACTGAACCGAATTTACAAGTAATTTTTTGTTTTCTTAGTTTAAACACTAAATGCTAATTGTATTCTCAATTTTAAGCTTCTATGTCTGCTAGAAGTGCCTTATACTTTTGATGATCGGTCAGTCAGTGAGTGACAAAATCGAGAAATTCTAACAAGTTCGTATTCTTAACCTACTGGTTCAAATTGAATGAAATTTGGAATATAAACTGTATTTACAACGTCTGCTTAGATACTTAAATTTTAAGCTTCCTGTTTTATCCACTACGAAGTTATAGGGGATCAAAATTGGCCTGAGTTGCTTCGAGAAAAGGATGGTACGGCCGTGCCACTTTTTTGCTCGACTTGACGGGGGCACTGCCGTGCCCCCAGATTTGATATCAGAGTTTGATTGGAAAGAGGTTATACCTAAAGAGTATCGTCGGGAAATTATTTCTAAAAATCATGATAACCCTACAGCAAGTCATTTTGGTATTTTTAAAACTATTAAAAGATTACAGTTAAATTATTTTTGGCCTAAAATGCATAAAGATGTAATTGATTATATTAACAATTGTTCTAAGTGTTTGGAGTATAAATCACAAAATCATTTAATATTAGGTG
>LUGF01048169.1:27807-39676 GCA_001625245.1 Calycopis cecrops | reverse complement strand
TTTTTTTTTTTTTTTTTTTTTTTTTTAGATAGAATATACGCTAAGTGACTGAAGGTCAGTGCAGCTTCATCGATAAGAGAGGTGAACTCGTTAAAGAGGTGAACTCGAGAGATGAACTCAAGAGTGTATCAAACCTCTTTATGAGTGTGTCGAACCTCTGTAATTAAGGTCGATAGGGGGACTGACCCCCCCTTCTTTCCCAGACTAATGGGAGAAGGCAAACCGGACTTATTGCGATTAATAGGTTATGCTATTATTATCATGGCCGAGGACAACGGGGTGTCCTCAACTCCCCACCTCTGACGGAGGGGAGCAGCTCGCGCGCGGCAGCTAAAAAGTGGCCGACACGGGTCATAAGCTGGAAGAGCTGTGTGAGCTATCATGACTGGGGGGCCCGGACCCCCCTTCCACCACTGGCGGGTGGTACGACTCGCGCGCGGGTGTCGTGTCTAACCTAACCGGTTCGGCGGTTTGATTTGAGCTCTGCAAAAGGGCACTGGCATTGTTCCCTGAGACTGAACTAACATCGTCGTTCTGGCTGTCAGGAGCCGAACGTGTGTGCTGTTGTCTGTCAGGGTGAAGTTGTGGTCGGAACTGTGTCCGCGTCCGGACTCCCCCGGACGGGGTGTAGTGTACCTGCCTCGCGGCTGAGTGTCTGTTTTGTTTTCGTGTCTCGATGACTCGTGTAACAGTTGTAGAGATAATGTCGTCGGCATCAGCCAGAACATGTCTGGGACGGCGACCGACATTAGTCACGCAGTCGGGGTTGTAATCCGCTGCTTTTGTGACAAGGGGGTTGGGGTGAGAGGTGGCCCTATCGAAATGAGATTTAGTGAGCACTTTGAAGTGCCCACTGACAGAGGGGAGCTCGAGATCTTTATGAAGATCGATATTACGGACATACCAGGGGGCACCCGTGGCCATACGGAGAAACCTATTTTGCACTACTTGCAAAGGTAAGAGAGTCCTAGGGCTAGCGTGTGCGAACACGGGACAGCAATAGGCAAAAATCGGACGAATGCATGTGACGTATAATGTACGCTTATTTCTAAGCGACATTTTACTTCTAGCATTGATAAGATGGTATAATTTGTGTAGCACATAAAGTGCTTTTTTGCGCACGCGTTTAACGTGCGGCTTAAAGTTAAAACGACTATCTAAAGTGACGCCCAGGTACTTGACGGAGCGTACCCGGGGGATGATCTGATCGTACAAAGTGACAGGAGGCATGATACGAGCCGGTCTCGTTTGATTATTATGCAATCGACCTGATAACAGAATCGACTGAGACTTATCGGAATTGACCTCGATCCTCCAGCGGGCGAACCACTCCCCTAAGGAGGTGATCGCCTGTTGGAGGTACTTGGTCGCTAGAGGGACTGTGCGAGCACGACTATAAAGGGCGGTGTCATCCGCGAACATCGCCAGCTCTACCCTGGGATGCCGTGGGATATCGCTAGTATAAAGATTATAAAGAGCGGGAGAGAGAACAGAGCCCTGAGGGACTCCGGCCCTTAAGGGGCGCCTAGTGGAGAGTGTACCCTCCACCCTATATTGAAATTCCCTATTTGTCAGGTAAGCCTTGATGATTAGGACAAGCCTAACCGGCAGACCTAGACGAAACAGTTTACAGAGTAGGCCTTCATGCCAAACTCTATCGAAAGCTTTAGCTATATCGAAAAAGACTGCGCATGTCGGAATAGGACGTTTTCGGTTAATACCGTCGTGAACGAATTCACATAAACGGTGAACCTGAAGCGGACAACTATGTTTTTCGCGGAAGGCGAACTGCTCGTCCATGAAGAGATTTCCCTCCCGCACAGCATCTTTGATGCGTGCGAGAAGAATTCTCTCATAGATTTTGCCTATCGAACTAATGAGACTTATGGGACGGTAACTAGTGGGATCGGTGCGGGGCTTGCCCGACTTGTGTATACCTATCACAGTGGCTAACTTCCACGGGTCGGGGAATGCGCAGTCTTCGAGGAGAGCATTGAAGATGCACACTAAGAGGCTTAGGAGAGCAGGTGGTAAGCTCTTTAAGACCTTGTTAGTGATACCGTCAGGCCCCGGGGCCTTACGGGGGACAAGAGCCTTGATGAGACCTGTTACCTCATCAATGTCTGTCGGACGGAGGGGATCGCCTTCTAAACCTAACGAAAGGCGGTGCTCTAATTCCCTATTGATCTCCTCCACGTGGGAGGGAACTAAGTGTGTGATACTAGGAGAGCACTGCTGCTCCAAAGTATCGGCCAATAGCTCGGCTTTGTCATAATCGTCTATTGCAGGGAGACTGTTATTATTACGTAAGAGGGGAGGATATGATTGCCACGGCTCTGCTTTCAGAGCTTTCGCAAGCGGCCAATAGGCTTTATGCGAGGGCGAAAGATGACTAAGTAGGTTAGCCCACTTGTCTTGACGGAAAGCGTCTACCTGAGACTTGACCTCCGCTCGGAGGTCACGGAGAATACTACGGTGGTCATCTGAAGGATGTTTACAAAACCTACGTCTCGCACGATTTTTCGCGCGGATGAGTTCTTTGATGTCGGCCGGAAGATCCCAGTGGTTGTGTAAGGCCACTAGTATCTCTTTTGTTGACATCTCTATAGAGAAATCTAAGTGATTGGTGAGCTGAGCGATCGCCCTATCGGCGTCGCTCGGCCCTATCCTATCGGGGATGCCGTCGAGGTGATTCGACTGTAAATTAGCGAGATTTTCTCGCAAGAGATTATAGTCTATTATCTTTTTAGGGACAATGACATTATCGAGAGGGCCAAAATCTAATAAGACTGGTCTGTGGTCAGAGTCTAGCTCGTATAGCGTTTTTATCTGCGCTAGGGCGATAGAAACGTTTTTCACGAGAACTAAATCTAATATACTGGGGCGTTGAACCGGCCCACTATGCCCCAGAGGTGCATGGTGGGTCGGATCGGGAGGGGCAGTGAGGACTACTTCCTCTGATTCTATAAAATTGGCTAGAATATGACCGTTGCGATTTCGAATAAAATCGCCCCAGTCGGAATGGCGGCTATTCAGGTCACCCGCGACAATGACGGGGTCATTGAGGTTAAAAAGGGCTAAAAGGTCACTGTGAAGCAGTGCTTTGGAGGACGGCTGGTAAGCCGAATATATAGTAACGTTAGGGTGACCACAGAGCTTACAAGCGGAAACTTCTAAGTTCTCTAGAGAGGTGGGAGGATCGAGAGGGACACATTGAAGTGACCTCTTATAGTATATAGCAGTGCCGCCCATACGGCCTGTTATCCTATCGTTTCTAATTAGATTATAATTCCTAATTTTAGGGTCTCTATTACTGGGTTTTAAAAAAGTCTCCTGCAATAGAAGAATATCGACATTATATTTTTCTAAAAATTGACATAATTCGGCTCTCTTATAGGCCGTCATACCGTCCGTATTGAACGTGACAATACGGACGGATCTAGGTTTAATTCTAGCCTCGGAAGCCATTGGAAAGGCCGGTAACATGTAAAATCATAGACTCGTGATGGTCTATGATTTCGGTTTTTTCAGAAGGTGAAGCTAGCTTCAGCTTCTGAATTAACGTTAAGACTGATTTACTGCTGTACAGCAAGTAGGTTTGCCTAAGATAGGCAATGTCCTCCTCACTGACACCAGTAGGGGGGGGAGAGGGGGGCGACGCCTGCTGGGTGGGGCCCTTCGTTACTCCTTTCGGGGGCTTAGGCCCTTTGGGGGGGTTAGACCCTGTGGGGGCTTCGGCCCTTTTGGGGGGCTTCGGAGGAGCCGCATCAGCAGGAGGGGCACCAGAGGAAGAATTCGTGGCCTGCGCTGAAGGCTTGAACCACCGATTCTCTGACGGAATCGGGGCATCCACAAATTTCTCCTTTGGGGGGGGCTTGGCCTTAGCCTTACCCCCCTTCCTATGGGGACACCTCTTAGGGGCTACCGGACAGCCCTTATAATTAGCGGGGTGGCCCTCGCTTTGACATAAATGACAAGCGGGCGGATCTGCGGACTCGCGGGTCCGGGGGCACTCTTTCGTGTGATGGAAGCCTAAACACTTACAGCACCGCGATTGTGCGAAACAGCTACGGGAAGAGTGTCCGTACCTCTGACAGTTGTGACATTGTCCGGGGTACGGCTTACGGTGGGGGGCCTCGACTTTAATGTCGCGGAGTGCCAACACATCTTTCAGCTGGTAGATTTTTCTACCTTCGGCTGTCAACGGTAAGACGCAGTGCACTTTATTATATGTTTTTTTTAATGCACTATTTGTCATACGAGCTACTGACTCGACTGGGTAACCTTTCGCGAGGAGATCTTCTAAGACCTCGTTCGCGGTTATCTCTACGGGAATATTACATATTACAACACGCAATACGCGCTCCTCCTCGAGCGCGTAAGTGTGATAATCTAATTGTACCTCTGAGAGGTATTTAGTTAATCGCCTGTGGTCATTTATAGACTCAGGTTGAATGAGAGTGCCCTCTTTCAGGGTTTTTGCATGTAAGATGCCAATACCATTAGCGCGGAGCTGTTTTAGCACTCCGCTCCATTTGAACCTATCATGTAGGACTATCGGGGGGGGACGTTTTGGCTTTTTAGCCGCGACCTCGGGGTCGACCTCCATAGAGGGGGCGGCTGCCACCTTCGGAACAGAGTCCGCTCGGGCTTTCGCAGCCTCCACTGCAGCAGCCACAGCAGCCGGTGATGCAGTAGCCACATCCGCTTTAACAGGTCCCGCGGTCGCTTTCGCGGACTTAGAAGCCGCTTTCGCGGAAACTGGGTCCGCGCCCGCGACCGCGGCCTTTACCGCGGATGTAGTGCCCGCACCGACGGACGCCGTAGTCGCCTTAGCGATTGCTACGTCCGCTTTCGCAGGTCTATTCTTTCCAGTTTTAGCCGGGGACTGGGCCACGGGTGAACTGGGGCGACTGAGGGGGGGAGGGCTCGGGCCCTGGTTAGGTGCCTTCGCAGGCAGAGACAAAGTCCCGGCGGAACCGGCGCTGCCTTTGCGCCGTTTTCGCTTCTGGGCCTTCGTGGTAACCTCCACGAACTCCCCCTCCGGCACAGGGGCCGGGTCGACAGACATCACCTCCTCAGGGGGGGCGTCAGCCCCATCTGAGGGGGCTTCGTCAGCCGACTCGACCTCAGAGGCCGGGAGGGAAGCGCATGAGGGGCTAACACTTCCTTCATCGGGACAGATGGGGGCACTAACACACTCGGGGGAGGAGGGCCCGGAGAGCGCGGTCTCGCCTACATCTGGGTCACCCTTAGGAGAGGGTAAACCTGGGACGGGGTCAGTGGCTAAAGATTTCCAGATATACTTTTTGACTGAGTCCTTAACATTAGGCCTGGCATTGAAATAAAATAGCAGGTCAGCGTCGGTTAAAACACTCATAATTGAGGTTTTAATGACTGAGAGAGAGGGGGGAATTTACGACATTCTGGCACAGTTGTCGGACAAAGGTAAAACACACTATAAAGACTCCTAGTCCATCCCGCATACGCGGGAGGGGTGAGTTTTGAACCCTGCGAAGTGCAGGGGTGTGATAAAGTAGGTGTACTTACTGATCCACTGACACACTGAAGTTAAAGTTTCCCGGGGAAACTAAACAAAGCGCGATACTAAATTACACAAAACACGATAATAATTTGCAGCGGAACAAATTATTCGCGACAAGCCTCGCGACGGTTAGGCTATACCCGCGGCGGGCTTAACGAACAAAAACACGGCACTTTCACTAGACACTGCACAGCACTCGTATTTAAGAACTCGGAACGCGCACTCTCGACAGGGCGAAAGCGATGGGAAACAGCGATTAGCACTTCGAACAAAGGGTTTTTTTTACTTTGAAAAAAGCAGAAAAAAATTTCTTTGTTTCGGAGGCAGACGTTCGCCGGTACGTAAGAGGTCTGTCTCGGACCGAAGCCTGAGCCAGAATGAGTCTTTCTCTTTTGCATTGCCAATCTAATGTATACTTCATCTAAGGTATAAATATACTATATATGTTTAGATCATTTAGTAATATATGAAATAATAACGTCTAGTCGACGTCAGTCCACACGCGCAGTCGGACCGTCGGACCATTAGCTATATTGCCTACATCAAACCAAGTCGGAAACGATCACGATACAAAACGGAATAAGTCGCGTCAATTTGTGCACCCGTGTCATGTTCCTCACTCGATCAACAATCCTGCGCTCATTGAAGGCTGGATTCTGAAGGCACTCGTTTATACCCTTAAAACCACAATATTTATTTACGTGTTACGCGACGTCGGATCCCGCGTGCTCCGAGGCTGTCTCGACGGTCTCCGAGTCAGTCGAGACAGTCTCGGGCAGCCGAGACTCGACGCACAGGATTGTTGCGTATTGGAGTAAAACTTTGGCTTAAGAAACTTTTATATGAAATGTCATGTCATTACTATTTGCTTTTTGTCAAAACATTTAACGAAAGTCTCAATTTTGTGCGCGAATTCATTTGTAATTTACGCTTTGGAAATATAAAAAATGAAAGTAGTAAAATTTACAAATTTATCATCGCTAATAAATGATATTGGGCGCCCCAAAAACTCTTCATCAAAATCGAATCATGATAAATAATGGGATCAAAGCTGCGTTATACGCGTACGCTATATATTACACAAATTTCACTACGCGAACACGATTTGATTTCAGAACACCTATAAACAAGAAAATATATATGAAATTTCAATATTTATGTATATCTATATCGTATTATATAAAAGTTATTAATTAGCTGCGCATGCGTGGCGGGTCGCCCTTCGGCGTACGTACCTCCGTGCGTACTGTTATACCTAAAGGGAGTATAGGGATATGCTCTCTCGCCCTTTATAGATTCTCCATCAGCACTTTAGCCCTTTTATTAACGATAGTTCCCAGCCGAGTTAGTCAGTCTATTCCAAATCTCTAACCGCGACGGTTGCCATTCCTAATTACTAGATCGTTACTATTTCTAATTAATGTATTATTATTAAACACTTATTAAAGTGAACTTTCATGTGTTTATTTCTAGTTCAATAAAATTATATTTTTTAAAAAGCTATTTTGAAAACCTCTCCTAACAAATTGGTGGCAGCGTAAAGGGATCTGAAAAGTAGATCCCCGGAACGACTCCGAAAATAATAAAAGACATTTATACCAAAGTTAATCCAGTGAATACTTAGTGAAAAAACACCGTTCAAGTTTAATAAGTGAACGACGTTTGTCGTAAGTGAACGTGAATTTTCAAGAAAATTAGTGAGAGAGAATTGTTATTTATCTTAAACCGATAGCCCCATTTTTTCTCGTGACTTATAAGTTTATCTATTAGTATGTTGATCACTATATTGAAAATTATTGGGGACAAACAGCAGCCTTGGAACAGCCCTACATTGTATTGCAGGGGTTTTGAGTGTTCTTTGTTTGCTGCGATGGTAAATTTTAAAATTGAGTAGTATGATGTGATTATATCGATAACCACATCCTGAAAGTTGTACCATTTCAAGGCAAAGATCATCAGTTCGTGCTGCACAGAACCAAACGCATTTTCGAGGTCTATCCAGCAGATCGTTATTTGCCTTTCGTGAGCTCTGGCATCTTTCAGACTTTCCGCCAGTAACGTGTTGTGTTCCAGGCATCCAGAAATACCGGGCAAGAACCCTTTCTGGTGATTGGGCCTGAAATACCTATTGTTTAACATAAACTGCATCATTTTTGTTTGTATTATACTAAAGAATATTTTGGAGATAGTATTGGTTAGAGCTATCGGTCTAGTGTCTTTTGGATGAGTTACTTCGACTTTTTTCGGGATGAGGATAAAAATTGCTTTGCCAAATGCTGTAGGGATTTGCTTTCTTGACCAGATCTTACCGAATATATTTAGGAGGTGTTTACGAATAGATGGGCATTTTTTATAAACTACATACGTTATGCCATCAGGGCCTGGAGCAGATTTAGATGGTTTCTTTTTAATTTGTTTATTTATTTCCTCTAACGTAGGTGGACTACTTTAAAAATTGCTAAGAGGGTCATTTGGTTTTTTGATGTTTGGATCTTCGTATGGTCTCCCGCGTTTAGGCACTTCATATGTGCTTTTAAAGTGGTCGTAAATCTGTTCATTGGTCAAGAAAAGCTTTCCGCCGTGTGTATTGAAAATGTTTTTAGAGTACTGAAAAGGATTTTTGTCAAAGTCTACTTCGTGTTTAGCTCTGTTGAATTTATCGCGATCGTTTATAATTTGTTGCGAAATTCCTTGAATTAATTTCAGAATAGATCTTAACGCCCTAGACAGTTGATGACTTAGATGGTTATCGCCCATGGCTTTGGCTTTACGAAGTTGTTTTATGAGTTCTCTTTTCTTTCTCCGCATTTTCATTTTAAAAGTATTTTCTTTCGTTTTATGAGCATAACAAGTTGGTGGTGGATAACGCTCACAAAAGTATGTATAGACTGTATCCTGAAAAGTATCTACTTGGCTATTAAGGTCTTGGTTGGATCCTGGATGTTCTAACAGGATTGCCAAGTTTTGGTCGTGCACTTTCCAGGTAGAGTTTTTTTAGGCTTGGGATGCTAAGACGTGTCCTGATGTCGATGGACTCCTGGTAGCTTTCACTCAGTGGCTCACCTTGAGATATGTGAGGGTTCACTCTATCCGCAGTGATTGCTGAAGTACTGACCGACGACTGTCGTGCTTCAACACCACCATGTGTTTTTAAATGTTTGATGTACCAGGCTCGTCTCTTGTAAGTTTTTCCGCACGAGGGGCATTTCAGTTCCGTTTTATCGCCAGGGTCGTTGTTATTATCGATCGGTGGACAGATCTTCCGCCCCCCCTCTCGGACTGTCCCAGGGGTATTTTTCTTTTTCGGACTTTTAGCTTTAAGTTTACCTGGGCATGGCTTGCTAGGCCATTGCCCTCGTCTGTCTTTCCAGCTGTCAGATGTCTTTCCATCAGTCATATGTCTTTCCATCAGTCAGCTGTCTTTCCAGCGTCATCCCGTCTCTCCGGGCTGTCTTTTTTGTTTGAGACGAACTTCTTAGCATTCCATGGATTCACCGTGCGGGTGCCGGGTCCATCGTGTGGCAGAGGAAGTAACCCCGAGTAGCCCCGGGACTTGTGATTCCGGGTGTAGGTTTAAGAGGCCTCTTTGTGATGATCATCAACACTCACCTTTACTACTCAGGCTTACTCCCCCTACCTAGCCATATTTCATAGGAGCCTGTTAATGCAGCTTTAGATACCCGTTCTAAAGTAGAACTTACTGCAGTTCTCGACAGGCCAAGGTCTTTTAGTAGGTTGTAGAGAGATTTTGCTGGTATACCTCTCGCTCCCACTTCTACCGCGTATAAATTAACCGTATAGTTATTTTTGGTTAGTGCATTTATTAAATCATAGTATTTATTTGATTTTATTGTGTGGTCTTTCGGTATGTTTGTTTCCCACGGTACCGTTAATTCTATAAGGATGATATGTTTATTTTTTCGGCTAAAAAGGAATATATCTGGTCTAGATGACGAAACACCGACATCCTCTGGGATTTTATAGTGCTTTTCATACGTGTCCATCAAGATGATCCAATCAGGTGCAGGACCTAGGATTGAGAGGGGCTTGTTACTCTTTGAATGTACAGATGAGCCTGCTTTTACAAAGCGAATTTCTCTTCTGTTTATAGTCAATCCTTTTTGGGCTCTAGCTACCGAGAGACTAACAGCTTCACGTATGATTTGTAGTACTCTATCATGGCGACGTGAGTAATGACCCCTATCTAGAAGCACCTTACACCCCACCAATAAATGCCTGGCCGTACCTATTGCTTCACCACAAGTATAGCAAGATTTTTCAGAAGCTTTTCCCCATCTTACTAAGTTACTCTGATCTGGGAGGGTCATCTGGAAGGCATTTAGGTAGAATTTCAGTAAGGCGGGTGACCAGTCATGTAATAAGGTACGCCACTTCAGAGCTAATGGGATACAAAACTCGCCAATGGTTAACCACTCATTCTGCATTTCCAGGTTCATTGCGTGCACTTAGTAATTGTCATTTTCGTCTTGTTGTAGAAAAGATTTTATTATATCTCGGTCTTCCCTTGTCTTTCTCGAACCCAACCCGACTCTGTCTGCCTGAGCACCTGCCATAAATTATTTGTGGAATTGAAGTCTTGATTCGAGCTCTATGGCACTTTTAGCTTTGGGAAGTGATGTGAGTGCATCATCTTGGGATTTCCCCAAAACATGCATTTTGGTAACTCTGAGGTGTTTATAGAGTTCTGATGGTTTCTTTAACTTCATACCAAAACTATTGTGATCCCTAAATAGAGTTGAGGGATCAGCCGGATGTGCCAGTCTGAGCCATAACTTCAATATCTTTATGACATTTGTATCTAATTTTGTCATCAAATATCATCATCTTTTTCCGGAAACAAAAATCCAAGTTTTCATTAAAATCTTGGGGTCCAAAACTCCATCATTAAAGTGCGCTAAGCAGTATTGAAGAAAGAATGCAGATGTTCCTGATTGCGTGAGTCTGGCTTTGTTTACAGTATAGAATTTCATTCCGATACCTAAAGGGTTTATTCCACTTTGTAACTCGTGTGTAAGACTTATATTTTCAGCAATTTAATTTTCTTAACATGTCTATATTTGTGTTTTGTGTATTTAAATAAAATGGCGGAATCCAAAACATCTAAGAGTTTAAAAGAGACCCTTCAGGTACCACAAGACAACCCATTACCTTCAGAATCAGAAGATGAACGTCCTCTCGAAAGAACAACGAGATCTAAAAAGCCTGTGAGCAGTGCCATGTCCGAGATCGACCTAAATATTTTATTAAAATTCATAAAACCTTACGACGGTAGTAGGGAAACTCTAAACTCTTTCATAATTAATTGCAACAATGCATACGACCTTGCAAATACTCTACAAAAACCGATAATTTTTAAATATATTTTGTGCCAACTCCAGGGTAAAGCGGAGGTTGCTTGCTCCATCAAGGAGTTCCAAAACTGGGAGCAGTTAAAGGAATTCCTAAAAACACAATTCAGTGACAGAAAACATTATTCACACTTACTAATGGAACTCCAAGAGAGCAAACAACTTCCAACAGAAAACGTGAGCAAATTTGCTCTTAGAATAGAAACTCAACTTTCCCAATTACTAACAGAAATTACCCTAATAGCCCAGCTGCTAGAGGAAAATGATTTACTGTAATTAGGTCCAGCAAATTATGCGCAAAAATGGGTTGGTCTGTTCACACACAATGAGAGAAAATTTTGTGTGTCATTTTTGGAGTTGCGGAAGACTGTTTAAAAAATGGTTTTATAGGTAAAAAACAGTTTTTTTAAGATAACTAAAAAACAACAAACAATATCGATTCAAAATTTTTATCCTTTTAAAGTGATCATAATGTGGTCATTTTGAGACCTTTAACTTCAAAATCGGTCAACAAATTGTTTAAATAATTGCAAAAAAACATCAAAAACACGCAAGTTTTTAAATATTTTTATTTTTTTTTATAATGTTGTTGTACGCTTGCAACTGTGCATAAATATTCCTTTTAACAACTTAAGCAGCTATTACACGGGACTCTGGACTCTAGAGTCCAAGGACATATCTGCTGGTTCCGGTTTTTTTTCTATGGAGATGTCAAAGAGTCCCAAGGACATATCTGCTGGTTCCTGTTTTTTTTCTATGGAGATGTCACGATCGGAAAGTTTTTAACGATTGTCGGATTGTTTTTGAGAATACAGATAATCAATGTCAGTGTTTCATTCAACTAAAGAAAATTACCTTTAAGATTAAGAATAAATCCTTCATTAACATTAAGTGTATATTCGAAAGTTCTTTAGAGAGTCTAAAAAATATAAGTAATGGCTTAAAATTAAATATT
>LUGF01048169.1:9285-25965 GCA_001625245.1 Calycopis cecrops | reverse complement strand
TTACACGGGACTCTGGACTCTAGAGTCCAAGGCCACGAGTCCAATGTCACCTTGGACTCTAGAGTCCAGAGTCCCGTGTAATTACACTATTACACGTACCACAATTTTTTTTTTTTTAATTTTTACAACTTTTTGAGTTATTGACAATAAACGCTAAAAAAAATAAAAAAGTAAAGTAAAAATTTATAACCTTCCCGTGGTTGTAGATATGTCTTATTGGTGTTTATTTTTGCGCATTGGCTTATATTTTATGAATATGAAAAGTATTGGTCAAAAAAAGAAAAAAAAATGCGTATTTTTCATTATAGTCAAAAAAGAGACATTTTTTTATATAAATTGTTTATAAAAAAATCATTGAACAATTCAAATCAATAAATATGCTAGTTGTTATTATTTTCGCGCGCTACCCCAGATTAAAAAAAAATGGTCAAAAAAGACCTAAAATTGAGTGAGATATGAGAATTTTCGGCCGTGAGCCGATTTGAAACTTTTCAGTGATGACGTCACACACATCAATTAACAATTTCTGGAAACACTTTTTCTGGTGAATAATATTTTTATAGCAGAGTTTAAGTATCGTACTATAGCCCAGTTCCTAGAGGAAACTAAAAGACAACAAACAATGCGTATTTTTAATTATAGGAAGAAAAAGAGAGTTTTTTTTTTGTAAATTGTTTATAACAAATTAACTGAACAATTTGAATAAATAAATGTGCTAATTAACAACTGCTGGAAAAACTTTTTCTGGTGAATAATCTTTTTATATCAGAGTTTAAGTATCTTACTAGAGGTAGCCTGAGCTTCGATCCTTAATATTCATAATTAAACAAATTATGATTTTAATAAAAAAAAAAAATCTTCGCCCCCAATAGAGATAAAGCTTTAAGGTTTATTCGGGTTATTCCGAATGGATTTTAGACAAGTTGGCAGGACTTTTATATTTGCATATACTACATAGAACTCGTGCATTTTATGCTGCCATCGAAGGTCACTTCCTTTGCTCACTTAAATTACCTAAAAAATTATTACCAAGACCTTTATTAGTACTCTCTAAGTTTGGAGATATAGGGTTTTCAAAATAAGACATTTTTTTTTTTTACAAGGGTAATTCCGAATAAATTCGGTTAATTCCGAATGATATCCAAAAATGAACTTTATTAAGTTTAGGCAGAAGGTACATCATGCTTTTTTGTATGCCGAAAATCCAAAAACGCGCCAAAAAACAGTTGTTGACGAAAATTTCATGTCGCTCGTGTGTACTCCTACGTAGTGTCTTGAGATGATGAAAGGGGCGAAAGGATTAAAATGGCGACTAGATGAATGCTGCCAGAGCAAAAAGTATTGCTTCGTTCGGGAGAAAATAGCAATATTCGGAATATCCCGATTTTCGGAATTACCCGAATACACCTTAATTATTTTTTTTAAATAGTTAAAAAATCGTCGGAACTTGAATATAAATTTTCACATCGATACAAAAAATTACCCCTTGGCAAAATGCGAAAACGTGCGGACCAAAAATGGGCCATTTTTCAGAGGACATTTTAAAGACGATAACGATCGAAATTGGAACAATACTTTTCATATTAATAAAATATAAGTTAAGAGGCAAAAAATAAGCACCCATAAGACGACTACAACCACGGGAAGGTTATAAATTTTTACTTTACTTTTTTTTTTTTTTGCGTTTATTGTCAATAACTCAAAAAGTTGTAAAAATTTTTCAAAAAAAAAATTATGGTACTTGTAAGTTGTTAAAAGGAATATTTATGCACAGTAACAAGCGAACTGGAACATTATAAAAAAAAATAAAAATATTTAAAAACTTGCGTGTTTTTGATGGTTTTTTGCAATTATTTAAACAATTTATTGACCGATTTTAAAGTTTAAAGTCGCAAAATGACCACATTATGATCTCTTTAAAAGGATAAAAATTTTAAATCGATATTGTTTGTTGTTTTTTAGTTATCTTAAAAAAACTGTTTTTTACCTATAAAACCATTTTTTAAACAGTCTTCCGCAACTCCAAAAATGACACACAAAATTTTTTCTCATTGTGTGTGAACAGACCAATCCATTTTTGCGCATAATTTGCTGGACCTAATTACAGTAAATTTTAAGCCTTATTTGCCTCTAGCAGCTGGGCTATAAATAATTCTAAGGTCAAAGAGTTACCTGGACGAATAGCGTCCATGGAGGAATTAGCTTTGCACCATTTCTTGATAGGTCTGCAGCCACGTGTCTCTAACATTGTTAGATGTAAATCTCCCAAGATGTTGAACGAAGCAGTAAACTTCGCAATATCGGAGGAGCGAATCCAAGAAACCTTATATAAGAGAAATTTACAGGTTGACAGCAAACCGCGAACGCGACCCAATTTCACTACACAGAATTTCAGACAAACACAACCAGTCCCGTTTCGATCCACTGAATTCCCTCGACAAAATTTTCGTCCTCAAAATCCATTAATATGCAGATATTGCAAATTTCCGGGTCACAGCATAGAGAATTGTAGGAAGAGAGAATTTAATAATCGACATAAAAATTTTAGTAATCGACCTTCCTTCCCCTCTGCGGCTCGGGTCAATTTCATACCCAACCCCGAGGAACAGAGTCATGACGAAGTTGATAATAACAATTTAAACGACTAAACGTCTCGCAAAAGTGTCGCACGAGACTTGAAAAAAAAGTCGACACAAATATTCCAAATCAAAATTCAAAATCTGCACAATAATTGTTACAAGATGATTTGCACTCTGTATCTGAGCAGAACACCTGCCTTTCAAAATCTCTGCAGCCATCGCTACATGATGACATGCCCACCGTATCCACTGAATCTACCAAATCCATTAAACTTACTAAATCCACTGAATCTACCAAATCTATTAAACCTACTAAATCCACAGAATCTACCAAATCCATTAAGCTTACTAAATCCACTGAATCTACCAAATCTATTAAACCTACTATTTCCACTGAATCTACCAAATCCATTAAACTTACTAAATCCACTGAATCCACCGAATCTACTAATTCTACCAAATCCACTGCATCTACTAAGTCCATCGAACCTACTAAGCCGCTGAAATCTACCGACAAAACTGAATCCCATGTATTTGAAATTACCAGCAATCCCGCTATTATGCTACTACCTCACGTACTCTTAGACTCTTCCGCATCCAATATTCCTTTATCCCTATTAGTAGACTCAGGTTCAGCGATAAGCCTAGTTAAGCACTCATGTTTACAACAACACCCAAATCTAGTAAAAGATAAAATTAAACTAAAAGGAATCGAATCATCAGAAGAAACTATCCAAACACGAGGTCATTTCCCACTTCAATTAAAATTAAATAAAAGAAGTATCTTTCACAAATTTCACGTGGTCGATAAAATACACTTACCTTATGACGGTATTATTGGCTCCGACATGCTCAATGCACATAGCTGCAATATTGACTATACTAATAACCTTCTTCACATTGGCAAAACATCTATAAAATTGTATTTTAACGATCCTGCGTACTCGATTCCTCCTAGGACCGAAACTATTATTGAATGCTCCGTTAGTAATCCAGAAGTAAAAGAAGGCCTGGTCCTAGATCAAAAACTTTCCGATAACATTTTAGTAGCAAACTGTGTAGTCCGAGTTAAAAATAACAATAGGATAAATATATCGGTACTTAATCTCTCTGAAGAAAACGTAACACTGAAATCAAATCTTAACCTGAGTCTCACTCCTATCAATCCTCAAGAATTTGATGAACTTCCTTCTACTTCCATAAACCATATAAGCCAGAAAACTGACCATTTCAAACGGACCAATGAAGTTTTAAGACAATTGCGAATCTCCCATCTAAATTATGAAGAGAAAGAAGCCCTCCTAAATCTTTGTTCCGAATTTTCCGATATTTTCCATCTCCCGGGTGACAAACTAACCCACACTAATGCTCTAAGACACGACATCAAGACTACGACTGAAATACCAATTCACACAAAGACTTATCGATTTCCAGAAATACATAAAACAGAAGTTAAAAACCAAGTATCCAAAATGTTAGAGCAGAACATCATAGAACCATCAAACTCCCCGTGGTCGTCACCTATATGGGTAGTCCCAAAGAAGCTAGATGCTTCCAATGTACAAAAGTGGCGAGTCGTAATCGACTACAGGAAGCTTAATGATGTTACAATCGGTGACACTTATCCTATTCCCCAAATAACAGAAATTCTTGATCAATTAGGCAATAGTAAATATTTTTCTACCCTGGACCTCGCATCCGGGTTTCATCAAATTCTATTAAACGACGTCGATAAATCTAAAACGGCATTTACTGTCCCAGAAGGACACTACCAATTCCTGAGAATGCCGTTTGGGCTGAAGAATGCGCCTTCAACTTTTCAGAGATTAATGAATTCTGCTCTAACCGGGCTCCAGGGCATCAGATGTTTCGTGTATCTCGATGATGTCGTTGGCTACGCGTATGACCTTCAATCCCATATCCAAAACCTGAAATCAATTTTCCAACGAATCCGAGATTTTAATTTGAAGTTACAGCCGGACAAGTGTGAATTTCTACGACGTGAAGTATGTTACCTTGGACATGTTATTACAGAGCAAGGTGTCAAGCCAAACCCTGACAAGATCAAAGCAGTCACTGATTTTCCTATCCCAAAATCTCCTAAAGACATCAAGTCATTCCTTGGTCTCGTCTCTTACTACCGCCGTTTCATCCCTGATTTCTCTAAATTAGCCAAACCACTCACGAGTCTTCTGAAAAAAGATGTTCCATTTAAGTGGGAGAACGTGCAACATCTCGCGTTTGATTCCTTAAAAAACAAACTTACATCCGCTCCTGTCCTGTGCTATCCCGATTTTACTAAGCCATTCGTGCTAACCTGCGACGCATCAAATCATGTAATAGGCGCCGTCCTATCCCAGGGTCCAATCGGTCAAGACAAACCAATTGCTTTTGGTTCACGCACTTTAAACAAAAGTGAGTGCAACTACAGCACCACCGAAAAAGAACTTTTGGCCATATTATTCGGTTGTAAAACGTTTCGTCCATACTTATACGGGCGAAAATTTCAAATAATCACTGATCACCAACCTCTTAGGTGGTTATTTAATCACAAAGACCCTGGAAGTAAATTGCAAAGATGGCGGTTGAAACTCGAAGAGTTCGAGTATGAAATCGTTTATCGCAAAGGAAAAATGAACTCAGTAGCGGATGCACTTTCACGGTTCCCTGTCAATCCAGTTGTTCCTAGTCCTAACGCTGACGCAGACAATGCAAATCAATATGACGGTGACAGGGACCTCATGGATTTACTTATTTCTCCACCATCGTTCAACGCAGATGAAATAGAAAATTTTTCATTAGAAAATAATCCTACTTATACTCTTGACGAAGACGCGACCAATTCCCAAATCCAACTTTCTCCTGAACTTATTAATCTCGATGATCTTAGCTTTCCAAACCCTGAATCACTGGATCTTCTAAACCCTGAAACGCAAAATCATCTAAGTTCTGAAACACTGAACACTCCTTGTCCCGAACCACTGAATCTTCCAAGTCCTGAATCACTGAATCTTTCAAACCCTGAAATACAAAATCTTCCAAGTCCTGAATCACTGAATCTTCCAAACCCTGAAACACAAAATCTTCCAAGTCCCAGTATATTGAATACTCCATGTCCTGAAACTGTTGTTTCTCCAGATACAGAGGTAGCAAACACTTCAAACCAGAATACAATAAATCCTAATAATGACATGCTACAATCTGATTACTCAACTTTTCTAAAAGAATTTACAAAAAGGGACAAAATATTTAACACTAAAATTTTAGAACACAATCAATCATTATTGAAAACTAGTTGCGAGATTATAATTATACCAACATCGCTTGACTTAGATGAATCAAACACCTACGTTCAAGAAGTAATAAGCAATCTCGATGATCCAAAAAACATTATTTATAGCGAAAAACAGTTACACTCGTTTGAACAAACTCAATTCAACAAGAAAAGCACTTACTTTATATACACCAAAGTACATCACTTTGACAAATCATCATATCCGGAGATTTTCAAAACTCTGGAAAATATGCGAAATCATTTAGTAAATAGTAATAATCAAGAATTAGCAATTTCCGACTTCAAAAACCCTTTCGAAACTTTATCATATATTAAATTATACAATATTCTCGCCTTTTTATTCCATGATACAAATATAATCATTAATATATACCATAATAACATTATTTACCCTACCTTATCTGAAATAAAAAAGATCCTGTACGATAATCATGACATACCCATTGCGGGTCATCCTGGTTCTTCTAGAATGTATTCAAAGATCAGAGAACAGTTCTATTGGAAGAATATGCGTAGCGACATAGAGTCTTACGTTAAAAAGTGTCCATTCTGCCAAACAAATAAAGCACTCCGTAAAATAAATAAAGCACCAATGCAGATTACCAGCACAGCCACTGCACCTTTCGAAAGAGTTTCCTTGGACATTGTAGGTCCACTTCCCGAGTCAGGTACTGCAAAGATTAAATTCATTCTAACCCTGCAGGATGATCTGACAAAATTTTCCACAGCATATCCTGTCAGGAGTACTACGGCCGAAGAAACCACAGATTGTCTTCTACATTTTATGTCCTTATTTGGAATACCTAAAACAATACTCACCGATCAAGGTACCAATTTTACCGCACAAATGTTCAAAGAAACTTGCTCTTTCCTTAAAATCAAACAGTTGTGGTCTTCGCCGTACCACCCACAAACTCAAGGTGCTTTAGAACGATCTCATTCTACATTAAAAGAATACCTGAAATCTTATGTTAACGAGGACCAGGACAACTGGCCAAGTTACGTCTACACAGCCATGCTGGCTTATAACACCACAGTCCACACTACAACAAATTTTACTCCACACGAACTCGTCTTTGGACACAAACCATTTATTCCTAATTCTGTCTATGACTCACCCAGTGCTAGTTATTCCGACTACATTAAAATGTTACAACATCGTTTACAATACTCTCGTGACAAAGCCTTACAATACATTAACAAATCCAAAGAAAATTCCAAAACCTATTACGATACTCATACAAGACCCGTGACGTACAAAGTCGGTGACCTTGTTTTTCTTAAAAATCACCTGCGGCTTCGTAAAGCCCTATCTCCTATCTGGAAAGGGCCATATAAGGTAATTAAAATAAATGGGAGGAACTCTCTCACACTGTTAATAAATCGCCGTCATGTCACTCACCACTTCGATGAGGTCAAACTCGCTTAACGTTCAACGTCGTAAATCATGTTTATTTACATCTTATTATTTTATACAATTTCATTTTAATTAATATCACTATTTAATTATTTTATACAATTTTCTATTATTAGTATTATTAAATTTGTAGAATTTAAGATTACAATAGGGAATATGCATGTATTTTTTTTATATTTTTAAATGATAATTTACATAATTACATTAATGTAAAAAAAATATCAGCGCTGAAAAAACAATATTAAGTTCAAAAAAAATGTTTCAAATTAGTAGGCCGATAACAGCTTTTTAAACGATCGCCATTTTGCCGCGCTGACATGACGTCACGCATCATAACAACCACCAATGGCAATGCTCCAATGCTCGTGAACAATGATGTTATTTATGAACTTTGACGTCACAATTCGTTCCGACCAATGGCGTGCGTTTCACCTAATTCAATCTTCCCGCACAATTTTTGCACTTTTCAATAATTATTTTCTGATTGAAAACAAAATTATACAAAAAAATATTAATACGTACGCACATCTACAGGATAAGACTTTACATATAAAAAAAATTATCATTATTTGAATCATACGCATATTCCCTATTATTACTTTCCTATTTCAGTCTCGCCTTTTGCGATTACATGTGCGCATTGGCGGCCCAAGATATCGTGCAAGCTATACCTTCCAGTCCAGGCATTTACTTTGATTACATCGGCAAACTAAAGATCATCAACGGCCATTTAAATGTACTGACACCTATAGATATATCACATATTCAACCCCATATTGAAAATATTAACTCTATATTAGGCACTGTTAGGTTTATGTGTAAGCAAGGTGAATTTTTAGAATGTCATGATAGACTAGAACCACTTACTACTCGTTATCAAGACATAAATAATCAATTCTCTTCTATCACTCATCTCATTGATAACCGCATAAAACGAGGTGCATGGTTTGGTGGAATCGGAAGCGTCTTTAAATACATCTTTGGTGTATTGGATGAAAACGATGCATATAAATATGATAATGCCATTAATTCTGTACAAAGTGATAATAAAAAGCTAGCTTCATTAATCAAAGAAAACATATTAGTTACCACTTCTACTATTTCTGCATATAATCAATCTATTAATAAATTAAGACTTAATGAAGACAGTTTAACTGAAGCTATCGACAAGCTCATTATAAAGTTCAAAAATCTAACAATTATTTCCAATAACTTGGCAACATCTCTGGAAATAAACTCCATTCTCAATCGACTAGAGACTTCTATCCTTAGTATATCTTTTCAACTAGAAGACATAATAAACGCGATTTTATTCTCTAATTCAAACATTTTACATCCTTCTGTTTTAACACCTTTTCAATTATACCATGAGCTCGCCGATAACTATAGACATATACCTAGTAATTTAAAATTAGCTATAAGTTTAGATTTAAATACTATACATTCCATTGCCAATATGTCTACTTTAATATGCTACTATTTTAATTATAAGATTGTGTTTGTATTGCAATTACCACTGGTTACTCAACCAGAATTCTATCTCTATCATAATATACCCTTACCTGTACCGCATTATATAGAAAAGCCAGACTCATTTAGCATAATAATACCCGAAAATAAGTATACTGCTATAACTAAGGATAAGACGCAATATACAAGCTTGGATTCTCTGGAGGTATGCAAGAGCGTCAACGCTCACGACTATATCTGCAAAATTATGAACGTGTATCCATCTAGTGCAAACCCATCCTGTGAAAGTGAAATATTATCTAAAGTGTTATCCAAAATACCAGTGCAGTGCAAAACGGAATTCATAAACGGACAATTAGATATTTGGAAGCCTCTTGTAAACAACCGTTGGATTTTTGTACAATCTAAACCAACAAAATTATCCTTAGACTGTGTTGATTCAGAATTAACAGAAAGAAACATTCTTGGTATTGGTTTAGTAAAGATCCCAGTTCATTGTACAGCTTATTGTAAGAGTACAAAATTATACACTAATGATAATGTATTAAATATTACTACTCCTGTTGTAAGTTACTCTAATTTTAGTTTAATCAGCGATCCTTGCTGTAATTACCATAAATTTAAGGAAACTATAAATAATGCGCCCCCTATACAACTTCAAAATATAGATTTAGAAAACATAGTTCTAAAACGTAACATTTTAAATACACCTCATAATATAAAACTATTGGATGATATTATTAATCAACCACATACATATAATTAAATACGGGGCCCATTATTCTGTTCTATCTGTAATTATAATATTAATTATATTATGTTTCGTTATTTATAAATTATATGTAAGATTATATAAATCGAATGGCAACCCTATCTCTTTAACATTATTTTCTAAAAATAATATTCAGGAACCAAGTGGAACACATCAATTATCCGATATTAGTGCTGACGAACAGACACATACGGACAGCGATAGCTCCATCCCTAGAACACGTACCAAAGTATAATGTTACAACTTGCATATTATCTGTACAACACTTTGATCGCGGATTTGCTCTCATCATAAAAAGTCTCCATAGTTATTCTCATAGTGTTCCTTAATATCTTATCTTTAATTTAGTTTCGATGATCACAAAACTTTAAATCTAATTTAAAGTTTTTTTTCCATGGGGGGGGGAGGTGTTATACCTAAAGGGAGTATAGAGATATGCTCTCTCGCCCTTTATAGATTCTCCATCAGCACTTTAGCCCTTTTATTAACGATAGTTCCCAGCCGAGTTAGTCAGTCTATTCCAAATCTCTAACCGCGACGGTTGCCATTCCTAATTACTAGATCGTTACTATTTCTAATTAATGTATTATTATTAAACACTTATTAAAGTGAACTTTCATGTGTTTATTTCTAGTTCAATAAAATTATATTTTTTAAAAAGCTATTTTGAAAACCTCTCCTAACAGTACGTACGCGTTGACTCACTCTCATCGACCGACATAAACATACGTACTTACAGTACAACTATGTAACAATGGCAGATTATCTATTGCATAATTAATACAGAACAGATGGATTTCAGTTTTGTCTTAACTTAAAGGAATATTCGGTAGGGGTCGCCTACTACACTATTACGAGTGATAATAATATTTTAATTAACTTTTAAAGTCTTTGGTGGTTAAATCCGAATAATGAAATTATTTCCTCTTTACAAATGACACGGCTGTGGAACAATGAGTATTATAAGCGGCCGGCCCCGCGGCGCGACAACAGCAACAATGCGCGGCGGCGGCGGTGCTAACAGTTAACATTTACATACTTTGTACATGTCTTACCTACGTTATCGCTATACACATTTACATCTTACACGTAACTTAACGGTAATAGGCTGCGTCATAATGACATCGATACGACTACGCTATTGAGGTAAACTATATAGGATGGGGCCGACGCGATCGCCGGCTGCACGCACGCGTCTGATATGACGTCACTGCACACGCGCGCCCAGCCGCACTCGCGCGCGGCGACAACATACGCTATCCAAACTTATATTTTACAATACAACTTTAATATAAGCTTGTATAGTACTTAGGTACTAATTCACACTAGACACGTCGCGTGCTGTATAGTACAACCCATAGAGCACTCGACTTGTTACTAAAAGTGATTATTAGTTTTCCAGAACGGAAATTGACTACGAAGATTCCGGTCCAACGCCCTTCTGACGTCACCGAGGACCACGTTTTAGTCGTAGTCGATTGACAATTTGTTTTTTCTTATACGCACACTTCACGAGCGGCTCGACTGCCAACGGACAGCCTCGGAAGCGAAATGCGGCGCGGTCAGAATCGCAGCCGAAATTCGAGCGATCGTATTTAATATATTTAATGATAGTACAAATCGATATTGTATCAGCTGCCACATTGCGACCGTTCGGCGCGCCGACCGAACCGCGCGTCGCTCGTCGGCGAACACATACATATGAAATAAATAAAATTACAAGTCCAATAATTCACTATCTACGCGCTCGGCCTGAGATAGATAAGGGCTAGCGCGCGGGGCGATGCGGCGGGCGGAGCCAGCTGTTGACCTGTAGGCTGCGGCTCTGCTGCAGATTCGCTCCGCTGTTTTTCCGCGCGGAATAGAGTGCGGCGCTTACGGAGCGCAGCAGTTCGCGCACCGCACGGGATGAGACCCAGGACGGGGGCCACTAGCAGAGCAGCTCGCGCTTGGCCCGCAGTTCGCGGACCGCACGAGATGGGATGCGGTGCAGTTGTCGGCTCTAGCAGAGCTCGAGCTTGACCCGCAGCAGTCGCACCGCACGGGGGACGCAGACGGCGGGGCGCTAGCAGGGCGGCATCAGCCCGTTGGGCGCGTGCTCGCGCTTGGCCCGCAGCGGCTGCAGCGGCTCGGCGGCGGCGTCGTCGCGTTCGCGGCTATGCAGCGACAGGTCGCGCACCCACGACGCCAGGCGGCCCGACACGCCGAACAGGTTGGAGCCAGAACCCGTTGCCACCGCGCCCACGTTCACTTCCGCCACCTCAGCCGCGTCCGCCTCCTCCTCTGTGTAAATAAAACCACGCCATTACGAATCTCACTAGGTAATTACCTATCTTTATAAATATTCTCACGTTGGGTCACTGAGCCAGCGGAGTAAGTAAGTAAATAAGTGAGTAACTAAGTATAAATATTCTTAGTCTGGCCATAAATACTGTTACAATTAAAAATAAAAAAAATATTACATTTCAATTTGGAATTTGACATTTTTATGCTATTGTTCATTGTGTTTTCTCATTTTGGCGCCAATACATTGTACAATATTTTGTGATATTAAAATGGAGTTGGGTGATAAAGAGAACAGAATCGCTGTGATTGCATTACACAAAGTAGGTATGGAGCCAAATGCAATTTTTAAAACTCTCCATACACTTGGTATTAGTCAAATGTTTGTGTACCGGGCTATTAATAGGTACAATGAGACTTCCTCTGTTTGTGACAGAGAAAGATCTGGCCGTCCACGTAGTGTTCGTACGAAAAAGCTGGTCAAGAGAGCTAAGGGAAAGAATTCGAAGAAATCCTGTCCGAAAGCAAAAGATTTTTTTCGGGAAAAAGTATGGCATCTAGAACCATAGATTTAGAATATACAAGACACAGAATGTCAGAACACAGGCGAGACAAAAAAATATTTGACAAATATCAGAATTACTACAAAAACACATTATATGACTTTATGGCCATAGCAAGTCGCTATGGCCTCTTACTCGCTAAAATAATGGTCTCATATTATGTACTTCATTTACTGTCTCTTTTCTTTTCCGATGGTTGGAACTTAATTTTAATGTCTCGCTCCCAGGCTTTGTACATCTTTAAGGTAGTGATAACAATTCTAAATCTACGTCTAGAACCATGTCGGGTATTTTAAACCATGACTTAGGACTTGCAGGCTATAAGAGACTGGTCTTGGACTGGTCATTTCTTAACTTTTTTTTTTTTTGGGTTTTTATGACCTGGTAACTAAGACCTTTAAGTCAAGTCTTATTTAGAATATAATATCACATAACATCTTATTTAGAATATATCACCATCACTTGTTTGTTTTAGTTTTAAATTATTTTAATTGTATTTTTGATATATTTGTAAATTGGTTTAAAACACTGCACTTTATTCAATAGCTGTTCAAGTGGCGGTGGCGGGCAGGGAGAATAGCACTTAATTTTTAGCACTTCACTAAGGGCGCGTTCCGTTTTCTACTGCAGTACTGCCAGTCATGACGTAGTGACAGTATTCTGCCAAACTGTTCCGTTTTTGACTGCCAGTAAAAATTCTGACACTTGTCAATTGTCACAACAACAGGTGAAAGATTGAAAATATTCGACGAATAGCATATCTTAAGGCAATATTACACGGGTCAATTTTGGTTCAATATAACTTTCCATTTAATTGCTTCAATAGCATGGAGACGTCTAAATACATATCAATGCTATTGGGCGATCTCATTGTAAGCTTCTTTTCGCAAAACGCTTTCAATACAGTATTGGTCAATTCGGTCATTGTTCGATGCAATCGAAACATGTAACATGTAGATTGAACGTTGACTCATTCGGCGCCCGACAACGAAGCGTACGCACGTCGTATCATCATCTTACGCACGTGGATTTATTTCGTTTTTAATGGTTTTCAAGTGGCGTGACAGTCATGTTCCGCTATTTTTGGAGCGTTTTCAAATGTATGAGTGTTTGTGGAATACAAAATCAAATTATTACAAAGATAGTAGATCTTTTTGGTAAGAGGTAGTGCCACACTGCATGCTTGCATGCAGTCGAATTGGGCCGGCACGACCGGGGAGGTACTTCTCGCTTACACGAGACTGGCGTAAAGTGACAGCTGTGCTGTCGCGTTTCGTGCGGTGTGTAAGTAGCCGGTGGCCCATGGAGGTGGGAGGAGAAAGGAGAGCAACGCATCTGTATAGCCTTTATGCTGATGTTTGTGGGCGTCGGTAGTCATGAAAATGGCTCCGACTGCTCGTTTGCCCTCCTATATCATAAAAAAAAAGATAGAAATCAGCGTAATAATGCTATAAGATTACTGAAGGAGGACTTAAATATTGAATAAGTTACCGAAGAGGATAGTAAGCTAAAAATAAAAGTATTCGCACCCGATACAGTTATGATTTTTTTTTTATGGTATAGGGGGGAAACGAGCAGTTGTAACCATTTTTTGAAATAGCTAAAATAAAGAAATCTACGAAGAGTGGCTGCTCAATGGATGAAATTTATGTTCCAAAGTTATTTTGGCTTGAGCAAGCAGATCATACATTTTTAGATTTTCTTTTTTTCTTTATAATTAACTCATTTATTAAATACTCGCACAATAACGATACTCCCGCACGTACGAGTTGACGCGACATCACAATGCACTAAGTGAACATTCAATGTTCAATAAATTATTTACGTGTATATTGGTAAAGTCGTACAATGTGCAACATTCAATTTTTTTCAATGGTATTGAGGCAATTTGGTTGACCCGTGTAATATTGCCTTTACAAGGAATAGTTGTTAACTACATTTTCTATTATAAGTTTAAAAGTAAATTACTAACTTCGTATATAATCCCAAAATATACAATAAACAGTGTTGTTTTAAGTAGTTTTATAGTTGTAAAATCAACCAAGTCAAATATAAGTTATGTTTATTAACCGATTCCGTATGAATGGCACAGCACTGGTGCTAAATCTATCTTTTGTGTCATGTATAGCGCTATAGTTGTGCCAAAATGTAAACACTTAAAACTCGATAAAAATGACACATTTTTAGACGTTTCATAGTTATAGAAGTGTATGTTTCAGGAAATAGCATAAATTAGTATACTAAGGGGCCTTTTTTGCTTTGACAACAAGACAGACAAACCACTTGATTTTGATTGAAAGAAGTCTTACGACGAATCTACTCTAAAAAATTACTACAGCGGCCTCGGCGTTGACATGAATGATGGGCTCCTGCCTACGACAAACTATGAAATATCTAAGGTTCCTGCAGAGGACCATGATCCGGCAGCTGTCTCTTCTTTACCCTCTGAAGAATTTATAAGTACAATAGTATTACTTTTATAAGATAAACTGAGATCATGCTAGATTTCAGTAACTTATTCACAATCCTAACTTGGATAAAGCTCATTCGCCGGCTGGCGTATTTTTATGACGTTTAAATTTTTTTTTTGTGTAAATAAGTATTAGAATATTTATTTTATATTTATTTTACATTCTCATGGAGCAAATGTATTGAAATAGTTTCCACAATTTTTTTGCTGCACCCACGTCCTAAACATCATAAACTTGTGGTTGTAACGGCACTATTGCCCTAAATATGTAAAGTATGCATTGTGTGATGGTATGTGTATACTTAATTAATGTAGAAATGTAGTGTGCATTAGTTTATAAGAAATAAGTATTAGTAAGATATAAGATATAATAAGATAAGTATTAATCATGTAATGTATGCTATGAAAGTAGCTGGGATGTCAAAAAGGGAACTGCTAAAAATATAAATAATAGTAACTTATAGGTGCAAAAATATATTTGTATAGAAATTTTAGTTTTAAACACGAACCCGAACTGGTTCTTCAGGTTTGGGCAGTACAACCCCATAGTAGTAATGGTTTTTTGCATTTTTTTAAATAAATCATTTATTGAATTTGTTTTACAATATTCCAAACCTTTTGTACTAGAATTAATGTTAAATTACGTATATAAACATCAATAAGTATAGATATAGTGTATGAGGTAAATTCGACCTACACATTTTCTGGGACTGTTCTTAGTACCCATCACTTCTATCATTCAAGTATTTAAATATTGCTGCGATATAAAATTTGATGAAGATGGAATTACCAATTACCTATCACAATTCACAAAGTTCATAGTTAGGTCTTCAAACAACTAAGGATTTTCAACAAGACGTATCACAAACTGCAGTCTTGAATGATATTAATCTGTAAATTAAATTTCCAACAAAATAGAATGAAACAACAGTACCTGACTAGGAATGTTTTTATAAAATAAAAATGATATCAAATTTCTTTTATGTATAGTCCAAAGGGTAGTCATTTTTTTATACTTTAATAAAAATATTGTCTATAAAATCAAACAATCAAATTATAATTTACCTAATCCACAAATTATGGTTAAGTGTAAGTATGTTATAAATCAATTAATTTTCGTCAATAAAAGTACATAAATAATCACAAAACTAGGCATTTTAATAAATTAATAATTTAGGCTATACATTAAATACTTATAAAATTATGAGAGTAAAATTATTTTTACTCTTATAATTTTTTATAAAAAGAATCTATAAAATCAGTAGTAAAGACCTATGTACTACAAAAGTAACTACACAAACTACAAAAGTGTAAAGTATTAACAATTATTATCACATATGATTTTGCTCTTAATTTTTTTATTTGACTGGTAAATAGTATCAGTTCGATATGTAAATATAATCAGTTTATCATTTGTAAATAAAATCATTAATCAGATATCCATTGTCTTAATTATAGATCTGATGATCAACTTATAAATAAAGTTAAGCTAAAATTGGCTTTGAATCAGTCAGTATTTTTATTGTTAAGTAGTTACTAATAATTGTGCAACAACATCTATTAATCTATTTGGTGCTGCAATTTATAACGATGTTGTTGCTCGTGGTTGCTCGCGCACTTCCTCCCTCCTCTTACTAGGTTCAACTCATAGAGTACAGTAATATACAAGTTCAACTAATTGTTGACAATAGTCAAATCAAAAAATCAAAAATCATTTATTGCCAGATTTTACAAAAACTATTTAAAAGGTCGAAACCTCCTTTTAAGCATGAGATATGCTTGTGTTAGGAGGTTACGCTCTTCCACATACAAAGTTTAAATTGCAATTTTC
>LUGF01048166.1:499037-510207 GCA_001625245.1 Calycopis cecrops | reverse complement strand
AGATTCATGACAAAATTTAATAACGATATTTAAAAAGTAAACATTGATTTAGACAAATATTTTACAGTCATTGGCAGCCCTACTGTCTAATTTATGAATGAAAGTAAAGAGTCAAGTTGAAAGACATAAAATTAAATGTAATGCTTGTGTAAATGCGCCTACATTCAACCTCGCTCACCATTCACTACTCGCTCACCGGTCACCACTCACCTCATTCAGTTTACTGAGGCGATATTTGCGCGCCACAATTTTATCACATGCTCTTTTTTTGGCGGGATAAAAGTCAATAAAACCTCTGCAATAGAACGATATAATATCAAACTTGCACTATCGACTAACATTGTAATGGTTGTGCTTTTTTGTTCATTTTTTATAGTAGGTTCGAAGTTACGCGGTTTTTAAACAATACATCTTTAATTCATCAAACGACATATTAGTTATTTTTTTTAAGCTTGCTTCGTCTAAATAGCTAATGAATGTCTTCTATAATAGCAAAGTTTACTATAAAAGCGTTCGATCGCAATTGAAAAAACTTAATATTATTTAATATTTTGTATATACCTTTATACCCCGACTTCGACTTACGCGGTTACAGCTCCGTGCCACCTACCGCGTAACATTACTGTATCTATTTATTATAGGAGAGTAAACGAGCGATCGGAGTTATTTAATGACTACGATGCCCATAGACATCCGCACAAATTCTATGTGTTATGATATGCGTTGCCTCTCATCTCCTCCTATGGGCCACCGGCTACTCATAAATCGCACGAAACGCGACATGTAGCTGTCATTTCATGAGCATCGCTCTACCTTTTACTAACACAATTAGAGCTTATTCTTTCCTCAAAGGTCGGCAACGCATATGTTAGACCTCTGGTGTTACGGATGTCTGTGGGCGTTGGTGATCACTTCACATCAGGTGACCTAGCTCGTTTGCCTCCTATGCTATAAAAAAACTCATTGAATATTTAATAAATCTAGTTTTTATCATTAATCATTAATTATTATATATCCCAATTGACAAACAGTGGTTTTATTGTTCAGTTCAGAGTAGATATCAGGAACATACGTATTGTAGGTTCTTACTTCTGAGGTAGGCATAATATTCCTAATTTTCCTTTTTTTTTCAACGAGTAACTTGAGCACCTCTCAATTTCTCTCTCTATTCTCAAATCTTTTTAGTCTAATAGTTGCTTAATGATGACTCATGTTAGTTTTTTTATGGTATAGGGGGGCAAACGAGCTTCCCTCTCCTCCCACCTCCATCTACCAGTTCAATATATATATATATATATATATATATATATATCAAATCAAATCAAATCATTACAATGTAACTTTAGTACCTATGTAATAAATTGTTACTTAAATCACTGTTGTCATACTATCTTTAACCTGTTAAGTTTGCTCTTAGAAATTGATAATAAACATGAAACATTGTATATGGGAACCAATTACCGGTGTACAAACTATCTTTTTAAATGTTGCCAAAGTAGGTAAGACGAGTAGAGACAAGGCGTACTTACTATTTCCCACAGTAAATTATATTTTATGTACCTACTTGGCAGGTATTCAGTTTTAACATGTGGTTGTATGTGTTTAAGTAGTAAATGTATAATTAATGTTAGTGGCATTTCATTTCTGAATAAAGTTGTTTTCTATTTCTATTTTTATAAGAAACTAGCTCGCGCCCACAGCTTCGCCTTCAATTATACTTACAATAGAGTTATTATACTTACATATAAACCTTCCTCTTGAATCACTCTATTTGTTAAAAAAATCCCTTCCAAATCTGTTGCGTAATTTTAAACATCTAAGCATACAGAAACACAGACGGCGGAAAGTGACTTTGTTTTATACTATGTAGTGATAGGTACTTAATATAGTTAACTTTAAGCTTGTGATTAAATATTATTTTTACTTTTTATAATGTAGCAGTTATTGTATAGCTTCACTTATACTTCTGGCTATATAAGCACTTCATAATATCCGTCTAGAATATGTGAATACGTAAGTTTTTAATTTGTATGTTTTACGAAAAATATTTGAATATATTTTTGGCAGTTCGAGATTTTCTTTTCAATTTAGATGTAATTAAAAAAATAAAATTTTACTTTTGTGTCCCAAAAATGATATAAATTTACGCGGGTTATAGCGGACCACGGGTACTAACCTAAAATTTATTTTGATTAATTTACTTACTTAATGTAAAAAGCTTTAAGATTTGATGACTAAACTAACTAATTAAGTGATCTTAGTGACGACTAAAGACTAACGGAAACACGTGGAAATAAAATATTAGTAAATTTTAATGGAAAACGAGTAGTCGAAGCCTTATGGCGACTACCGACGCCCATAAACATCCGCAAAAAGATTATTTAGACCTGTTGCATTCCTTCCACGTTTACTCAAAATTGGCCAGCCGAATCTCGCACGAAACACGACAGCACGCACGAATATTGCTGACACAGACGGTTGGACCAGCGGTAGTGCCCAGGTAGCCCGCCCAATTCGGCTGCAATGTAACTATGGCACTACCTCTTTTTAAACAAGTTCTCGTTTCGTTTGATATGTAACGGTTATCAGGAATGCGGCTTTTTCCGCGGTATAATTGAGATATTAAACTGCTTCCTGTGTTCGAAGCTCGAATACTGTTGACATTAGTTGCGGTAGTGCCATGCTGCATCGCAGCCGAGTTCGGGTTGTCGAGATGCCGTCGAATGAGCAGAATATTGCTTGTTCGTTGCTTTAAAAAAATTGAAATCTAGGGCGTAAAGTAACACTTTACTGACTGAAACAGTTACCATTTTATTATACATGTAATCCTACCTACCTACCTATTAATTCGTGAAGCAAAAACTTTAGAAACATTTTTACGAAAATTCCGCGGACGGAGGAGTGTGAAATTTGGCACACTTGTAGTTTACGTGTAAGAGAAGTGCAGAACGCTAATATATTATAATAATAATGTTTATAAAGTACTTTAGTTTAATAAATGAAACTTTCTTTAAAATGCATTTGACACATTGATATATATAAGACAAGCGTAATTATTGATGAAGTTTGTGTCTTTTGCAAGTGTTGAAAATTCCAGATAAATTGTTTACCTTAGTTGCGATGACATAACATGTCACATGATATTAAGTTTGTAATTACAAAAAAGTTTCACTTAGATCGAGTTTCGATCTTTGCGGGATCTCTAGTAAATCTTAATCTACTTACATAATAAAGGTGTGTAAGGTTTTATCTTACATGCACAAAAATACTAAAACTGATTAACTTACCTGATTTTTGGTAAGTGCAAGTTACACATCACAAGTCATAACAATCATGGGGTTTGAAATAACATACAAATTGTTTTTACCTCAAAAAATTTAATACTTATCCCAGGAAAAGTTTACATGAAAACCCTTGGAACACAGCTTGTGTTATAAAGCCGAAAGTTTACGCAACTGAACACATACAATTATCCGGAAAAAATTAAAAAAAAAATAAATATTTCGCTTGCAAATTGTACGCGTGTGAAACTGCGGGGCACAACTAGTAATTAATAAGCTCTCAGTTCTTACACAAGCCCACCCACACGAGCTCATTACACAGTGGGCGTGGGCTTGCGCAGGCTGTCGCAACGTTCGTTAGCACCTCAATACCTGGCATTGCTCAAAGGGCCTGTGACTTAACGTCTGTATACACAGTAAATTAATTAATTGCGTCTTCTATTGATTTAGTTTTAGTTATGACTTATGACCTAACATGTAGTTACAGGTATTGCTAAACTATTATGCAACTGAACAGGATGTATTTTTTTTTTATGATATAGGAGGGCGAACGAGCAGCCGGAGACATTTTCATGACTACTGACGCCCACAAACATCCGGATAGAGGCTATGCAGATGCGCTGCCCTCCTTTCTCCTCCCACCTCAATGGGCCACCGGCTACTTACACACCTCACGAAACGCGACAGCACGGCTGTCACTTCACGCCGGTCTCGTGTAAGCGAGAGGCACCTCCCCGGTCATGCCGGCCCAATTCGACTGCATGCAAGCATGCAGTGTGGCACTACCTCTTATCAAAGTACATAAGCGTGGAGGTACCTCTTACTGGTCTGGTGTCGTCCATCCCTTAGGGGGGTCACCTATCGAGGTGCCCATTTAAGCTTAATCATTAAAACCAAAAGAAGCTGTGCCCTAATTAGGTCTGGGCCTACCAAAGGTGGCAATGATAGCACAGATGGTGATTTTTGTGGGCATTCGACTCAATGACGCACTGGTTCCAACCAGGATCAGTGGCGCGCAAATGCGTTTATCCGCGTCATCAACAACGGGCCTGATTTTTTACGCAGTTTAGGTAGAGGAAGTGCTCCAGAAATCTCGTTACGGTAGCAGGTTTTGGATGGATGCAGGAAGCAGTAAAACATGCAATTATCATACATATTCATAGATATAATCTATCGCGGTCGCATTCTTAATCAGTCGTCCAAAATTAGTTTTCGTAGCCCGCTCGATAATCGTACGCCATTAAAATTTAATTAATTTATTGCAATTAATTCTAATAGACATTTAAAATGTCGTTCATCTGTATTCTTGGAAATTAAAGATAAAAATAGATAAAAAGATGTTTAAGAATTATTTGTAACTACTGTGCCCCGCAGTTTCACCTGTGTCCCCATGGAAATATTGTTTTTTTGCCATTCAAAATATCATTTTCGATTGTATTCTGTACCTTGGCCGAATCTCATACCAATCCATGAGAAATTTTATACTAAAGTATAACAAACATACTTACATAAAACTTTCTCATTTGTAATATATAACAATAGAATTTTTATTGCGTAGGAGCCGAAATAAGCTATTGGAGTGTTTTGGCAAGTTATTGGCATACACAATATTCTTTTTCTTTCAGACTGATGTCGAAAAGCTTTTTGTTTTTGCTTAAAAAATATAAATCCATAAAGGCTTATGTTCGGTTATACTCGTATATTTTCATGTTAATTATTAATGTAGTACAGATGTGGATTTTGTTATAAAAAAAAGGATAATGGTCAGGGGACGCTCGCAAATTGCCCATAACATGACAGCACGCCCTTCACTTTATTCCTCCTATTCCTTTTCTTATTCTCTTCTATTCTTTCTTTATTTCTGATTAAATTCGTCGTGGGTCCTAAGACAGTTGCAGCCATGCCTTCGGGCTCCTTGTAATCATATCAAAAGTTCATAGTGGCTGCCTACCTGCTGGCTCAAGAAGAAGAAAAAGAAGCTGACGAGCCTGGCAACAAGAGGGTAGCGATGGGAGCGACCAGTGGGCCACAGGAAATCAATATGGCTGGCCAGTCAAACCGGCAAACAAGTTATCAAACGATGCGTTTTATGGCCTATCCGAGAGCAGGATGTTCTTTACAACGGGAAGTCTTGTCGTTCGTTATAATGGGATTATATGTTTATATACGAGGTGATAGTCCAAGCGGTGATCGAAATCGCTGCTTGATATGTTATTGCATATTTAGGAAGTAAAAGATGGTCTTTTCAAATGAAAGGTATTTTTTTAATTAAATAACGTTAGCTATACGTTACCCTACGTGCTATGTTTTTTTACCAAAAACCTTTTTCTCTGCGAAACAAGTGTCAGGGCAGATATGATCCTAAGCCAATGGCACGTCCAGGTTTGACCTGGACCGGCTTTAACTGCAAAGAGTCTTTCGCCTGGTAATTATTAACTGGACGATTATTAACCACTTCTTCGTCTTTCCAAAAGTTACCACTGCTTTTGAACCTTATTGAAACTCATTAAATATATAGACCTTTTGCATGCCTTAAGCGCGAGCGTAGGTATGCTCTACTCTCGCCTAAAAATCAAAAACTGGGTTCGGTCAGAGTTTTATTTTAAATAAATAATAATATAGTGCTTAAAGTAGGTTGGCCTTCATACCACAATAAAAGAAACCATCAATGGTCATTTTTCTAAACAATAAACAGCAATCCAACCCACAATTTAGATAAAAAAATGAATTTTTCAGAAAAAATTCTATGAAAAACATATAACATTCTCTCTGTAATCTCCATAACTTTTGAAAAACATAACTAATCGATTTAAATTTTATTTCAATAGGTCCGTAAATCTATTGTGACGAACTGATTAGAAAACCATAACTCAATTATTATTCGTTTTATTGTAAAAAATCAAATGTGTACTGTTGAAACTAAAAAATTTTCATCTTAGGCAGCCTTATATACAAATACAAAAAATATAAAACCCCTCAACAGTGACGTTTACTCTCAGAGTAAACGTCAAAAATGTGTCAACAGCGTAGACAGAGAAATATTTGTTTTATTTTAATTTAATTAATGTTTTTTAAAGACAATATGTTATATATTGTCTTTAATATTCTGTGAATATTTCAAATGTCTACCTGTTGCCGTTGTCAACATCGAGCAAAAACGAGCAAAAAAATCACGTTTATTGTATAGTGGACCCCTTAAATATTCATATTATTTAATTTTTTAGAATTTGTTGTTATAGCGGCAACAGAAATACACCATCTGTGAAAATTTCAACTGTCTAACTATCATAGTTCATGAGATACAGCCTGGTGACAGACGGACGGACGGATGGACATCGGAGCCTTAGTAATAGGGTCTTGATTTTACCCTTTGGGTACGGAACCCTAAAAATGGTTTTATTTATGGGCCAATAAATAAATAAAAATATATTTTTATTATAAATCTTTTTATTTAAAAAAAAAGTCTTTGAATTATTTACCCCGTATTGAACAATTTTGAAACTACTAGAAAATAATAAAAAAATAAATTTAGGGAATTTTTCTTTTAATGTCAACACTCAACTCAATGTCAATAATGACGACACTGAGTGTCAACACTGTCAACAATGTCAGTACTCAGTACTGCTATCTCATGTGGCCTCGCTATCACTTCGTCTATTGTATTCTCTGTCTACGGTCAACAGTGAGCTTTACTCTGAGAGTAAAGCCACTTGAGACTTTATTTTCACAACGTTAGAGTGTATAATTGAATAAATCGCGTTCGCGCACTTAAAACATTATGGTAAGAGACATTCTTTATGGTTAAGTTTTAATTGCGTCATTCATATAAGCTGCCAGCACAATTTTATTAGTCTAACGTTTATTAATTTATGTTTACCAACGTTTCTCGACTAAAATTATGTAATTTATATTGGTAATAATCGCTTTTATCTGAAGCAGTTTTTATTTTTACATTATGATGTCTAATAAATATAAAATAACTTATTTTCTTTAAGATTCAAGTTTACCATAAAACTATTTGAAAATTAAAAATAAAAAAAGCAATTTTTGGTGAAAAACGTATATGTTATCATGAGTATCTAATTTAAATAACATACGTATGACACGAGTGCTTAAGGCATGCACATTTGGTTTTACCAAACTTATTTTATATTTTTCTAGAGAGTAAAAATTCTTTTGCAATCACCTCCGGTACCACAATACTGGTGGTGAATCATTATAATTAGGTGCTCCTGGTAACTGCCAAGTTCGTTGTACTGGCCAAATTATTAAAATCGATTTATATTGATAAAAACCAAATTTAAAAGACATTAATGTATTTCCTGTAGATTTTAAAATTATTTTTTGTATATTTAATAAAAAGACGCCACTTTTTAATGAATAAAATCTTTTTTTAGTGCCTTTTTACACACACACACTCACACCCACACACACATCTTCACGGCAGTTCCATAACGGGGTAGGCTGAGGCCAGAGCCTAGGTACAGTGTCACATCAGGACCCTTACACACTGTCTAGCTTCCTTCGCATTCATATAAGCCCCGCACGTTGATATTGCGATTGGCGGCCATCTTGGTGACGTAAAAATGACGTCGGTACCAGTCAGTTTCTTTCAGTCCGTTCGCAAAGTATGTACGTTTTAGCGACGGATGACGTCACACAGCTGTTTTTGTGACAAGGTTCCATCGCAATATCAACGTGCGGGGCTTATAACTCCCTTCATACACACTCCGGACTCAAAGTGATAACAATATTAATATATTATGAGTTTTTTTTTTATTCCGAATATATGCTAAAGGCGAAGGCCGATACAGCTTCATCTATATGAGAGGCTCATCATTGGAGACGTGCCTCTGTAATTTGTAGTCGATAGGGGGGCTGACCCCCCTCTTTCCCGCTGATGGGAGAAGGCATCCCGATAACGATTTAAAAATAGTTAGGTATGCTATTTTTATCTTGGTCAAGAGGACACCGGTTGTCCTCTTCTCCCCACCTCTGACGGAAGGGAGTAGCTCACGCGCGGCAGCTAAAAAGTGGCCGACACGATGTCTTGGAGCTTGAAACTATATGAGTACCTATTAGTACCTATTTATCGTAAATAATTCAAACGTGAATAGTGTTGCCAGCCGTCTCGGATTTCATTGAAAAAAACATTCAGCGGCGGGTCTAAATGAACAATGAATAAGACGTATTGTATCTTGTATAATCTGTTAAAATAACAATTTGGACGCCCGTGACGTGGACAAAAGCAACCGGAAGCCGGAAGTGCACAATAACCCCCTTCCGGTGCAAGAACCAACGCATTCGTCAGAACTCCGTAAAAACAACTTCCGGACCCTTCTAATGCGATTGGGCGGAAACGGGCACAAGAGTTTCGATGCTCAATGGCTTTCGCCGTGCGTGCGTGCCTCGAGTTGAGTTGCGCCGCTAACGTGCGAGCGTGCGTGTGCGTACGAGCTTCGGCTTAGGAGCGGTAAGGGGGCGGGGGCAGTGTTGCCAACAGCTCCATTAAATTACCACTAAAACCATATTAACATACCGAAAAACCACAAAATGCAAATCAAAATCCTCAAAAACTACGCGTTTGCATAGGCAAAGTAATGATTTGTGGGATGAGACTTGACGATGACGATTTTTTTTTGTTATTTAAGAGCACAAACGAGCAGCCGGAGAAACATTCATGACTACCGACGGCTATAGACATCCGCATAGAGGTTAGCTTTTCCCTTATAAATATTGTAAGTAAAATATTAACATTCTTCCCATAGAATCTCATTAGAGATACGTTACTTTATCATTCTTTTTTTGCTATTTGTAATTTGTTATCTTTATTCTTTCCCTAAAAGAAGTACAAATTTTATTCTCTACAAAATTAATTAATGTTTCCCGTATTTCTGGCAAAAGGCTGTAAGCTGGCAACACCGGCAGGGAGGCAGAGGGGAAGCCGAACGGGCAGCGGGGGGAACGGTTTCCGGCCGCGCGGGCGCAGCGTGGGAACGCACCTACTCGCGTCGAGCCTAATTAATATGATACTCAACATAAAAACTCGCATCCGCATATGTACCCGAACATTAGGTATTAAGTATGCGATTAATCGATTAATCGATATATTAAAGTGTATTAGGAAATAGATGATTAGAATTGCGATATTCGGTAATGTTGAATCGAGCTGTTTTGATACTTGATTCGACGGAGTTTCACATAAAATTCGGAATAACGGGCCCTCTACGGCCATCAGCCTTAATTTAATGGCGAAATTAATTATGTAACCAATGTCTTTATCAGTTTTAAATGCGAAACATTGTAAATGTGATTTTCGATGCTTCGTCACGTTGATCAAGAGATTAATCAAGAAATACCTTTCTTGATTAGCGATCTTAAAGATAATATTAATTGGTTATTATGGCCTACTATCGGGATGCAGATTTCCCATCTGCAGCAAAGAAGAGACTAGGTCCCCCTGTCGATCATAAGCCTAGTCTTGTCACCCAACGAGCCTCATTATCTCCGATGTTATTAGACAATTCTGTCACAAATGCGCTCTGCATAATGTATTCCTATCATACGTCTTGGAATAAATAAGTTAATGCAGGAATAAACTCTTTGTTTATGCACTAAAATTTACACAGTATCTGGGTTGTATCTAATATCTGTACCATGAACATCAGAAATATAATCTGTGCCTATTGGATTGTTAAGAAATTAACGCAAGGGGAGTAGGTACGTACATTATTTTTAGATTATTTGACTACTAGTGGAGCCCCGCGGTTTAACCCGCGTAAATTTCGATCCCGTGGAAAATAGAAAATCATCCCATGGCATCCCATAGGAACATTTTTTCAGGATAAAAATAGGCTAATCCAAGTTACCCTCTCTTTGTGTGCCGAATTTCATGAAAATCGCAACAGCAGTTTTTGCGTGAAGGTGTAAGAAACAAACAAACATATCAACTTTCGCATTTATAATATTAGTAAGATTAGATTGTATGCAATTTAGGACTTTTTTGACCAGACTCTAGATCTATCTCAAAAACCGACGTCGAAGCGTGCAAAGTCGTATTAAAAGCTAGTTGTAGAGTATATTGAGTAAGAAGTATTATAATAATATGATGGCGTTAATACCCCATAGAGTACAGGAGCCGTTACTTGACACTTGTGTATGGTGTCTGTGGGAACGAGCGATTGCATTTGATGGGAAAAGCTTTTTAATCTGTACGAAGTAACGCCGTTGCAGCATTGCAGCCGAATTAAACCTGAGAGGGTAACTCTAGATTATTTTTTTTTTGTATTTTTATTTTTTTATAGTATAAGGGGGCGAACGAGCAGCTGGGATACATTTTTTTTAACGGGCTTTGGCCCACCAGTCGTTCCCACCGCTGCTACTCCTGTGTCGCCAGGATCGACAGCGGCAACCACACTTGACCCTGTGATGTGATCGCAGGGAGCCCGAGGGAAAAGCTAAATCTGTCTTGGGACCCGCAACGAATTTAATCTGAAAATAGTAGGAGGAGTAAGAAGTGATTCCAATTTCCCTCGGTCCCTGGATACATTTCCATAACTACCGACCCTCATAGAAATCGGCATAGAGTTTGTACAAATGCAATGCAATTCCTTCCTCCTCCTCCCTCCATGTGCCACCGGCTACTTACCCACCGTGCGAAACCTCACAGCTTCACTCACTTTACGGCGATACAGTATAAACGAGAGGTACCTCCCGATCGCCCCGACCTAATTCGGAAGCATGCAGCGTGGCACTACCTCTTACTGAATGAACCTTAGTAAGAGGTAGTGCCACACTGCATGCTTGCATGCAGCCGAATTGGGCCGGCACGACCGGGGAGGTACCTCTCGCTTACACGAGACCGGCGTGAAGTGACAGCTGTGCTGTCG
>LUGF01048166.1:440889-462357 GCA_001625245.1 Calycopis cecrops | reverse complement strand
TTATTAACACGATATTCGATTAATAAAATCACCAAAAAAAATAAACATCATTATGTTAGATTTTATTTAATTAAATTTCAAAGTTACTATTGAATTACGCCATGTAATATCACAATACTTAGCTCACACATATTTTTATTGTTTAAGTCAATAAAAATATTTGTGCTATGCGGAACCAAAGTTGATCTTCAATAGATTATTTCCATTTACGAGTAATTTGCCTTCAAAATACTCAATTGCGGCACTTTTTACCGATATCACTCTTAAGCCTTAAGTTTGCTTATTCAGTACATAATTTTATTTAATTATTTTTTCTTTTTTTATGGTAAGGGGGGCAAACGAGCAGTCGGAGCCACATTCATGACTACCGACGCCCATAGACATCCGCATAGAGGCTATACAGACGCGCTGCCCACCTTTCTCCGCCCACCTCCATGGGCCACCGGCTACACACACTGCACGAAACGCGACAATGCATGCAGTGTGGCACTACCTCTTATAAAAAACATTTAATATTACCTATATTATTTCACGGGTTGGTGGACTTACCGCACTCGTGCTAAAAATAGTAAACGACACCTGGGAATGAAATCGCTATTAATGCACGACGAGTAGAGACGAATTGCTCTTCATACAATAATGTCATTTCATTTTATTTATATTTTATTTCATTCAACTGCCATAATATATCGTAATATACTGTTGCATATCGATAATTCGTTATCGACAGTGTCCCATCTCTACGTATGTTTGAAGGTGTTAGTACGGTACGTTTTCAAAACGTCAAGTTTATATGTAGTTGTAAACGTCATGGCTACATCTGGACTCGTACAAATTGTGTTCGATTGCCCATCTATTTACTTCTGATATCTATGATGGCCATACATTTCTACTTGTTAATAAAAAAATATAAAACACATTGTACAAAATAAATATTATTAAACATCACTAAATTTTATTTAAGTAAGTTAATTTAGCTTACCATTACTTTTTAATGTACACATTACAAAATAATAGAATGCAAAAAATATAATATACGCAAAAACGTTCTCTCCTCTTGACACAACATCTTTTTTTAATAACTTTACCTTAAGTATCAAAACTGCACCGCAATTTGTCGTGGCTAGCACTGATAATAACCACATTATTATGCACCTATTTATAGTGCTAACGAGCACTCGCCTAATAACAAGTGATTACCCGACGGACGATACAACGAGCAGTCGGAGCCATTTTCATGACTACCGACGCCGATAGACATCCGCATTGAGGCTATACAGATGCGCTGCCTTATCTCCTTCCACCTCCGAGGGCCAGCGGCAATTACACACCGCATTAATCGTGACAGCACAGCTGTCACTTTACGTCGGTCTCGTATAAGCAAGAGGTACCTCCCCGGTCGTGCCGGCCCAAGTCGGCTGCATGCAAGCATGCAGTGTGGCGCTACCTACCGTTACCACGACAGTCACATTTTTTAACAGTGTAAGGGTCAATTCACACCAAAAGCGCGGCGAAGGGGCAGCGAAGCGGAGCGCAGTTTATGTGTCATATGAATTTCAACTTTATAATAATTACTATAATACGTCTTATTATCGCATGAGAAACTCGAACGAGACGCGCGGATTCCCGCGAAGTCGCTGGAATGCGAGAGAAGTCGCTAGAATGCTCCAGAAGTCGCGAGAAGTCGATAATAAGTACTATAGTAATGAAATAAAGTTGAAATTCATATGACACATAAACTACGCTCCGCTTCGCTGCCCTTCGCCGCGCTTTTGGTGTGAATTTACCCTAAAACAGTAATCGAGCAATCGTGCGTAACTCTTTACAGCGCTTATTTTCACTTCAGAAACATTTATTGAGGAGTACACTTTGCTCGCGTATCGGTACCGACATTTATTAACAGAAATGCAAGAAATACTTTCCTAACTGTACATTTATATTTTTTCATAATTACCCTTGTACTCTTAGGACTCTTACACACGAGCGGCATGTGTCGACGGCAGCTGGTCTCATATGGTCGGTCTACATTGCTATAGGCCGATGACTGCCGTCGACCCGTCGACGGATGTTACCTCCGCCGTCGACACGTGCCGCTTATGTGAAAGACCACTTACCCTGTACAAGGGTAACGCTTTACCCTCTTCCCGGATCTTACCTACCCTTTAACTAATTGACTAAGTTTCTAATTATAATTTTTTTTTATTAACTAACGGCCGATTTTACAGGATAAAGTTCGGGTTAGTTTATTAGGAACTTAACTAGCAAATAAACAAGAAATCTCAGCTTAACGGGTGCCAGTTAATATGAATAATTTCGACCTATGAGGCGGTTAAGATTTAAGTATCGAATAGCTACTTAATAGTAACCTGTGCAACGGTATATACAGTTCTACTTTCAAAACTTAAACATGCAAAAGTTTTACAGAATTTTGAAAAAACTGAAAATTAAAAAATAAATAGAACCGGTCAAGCGCGAATCGGACTGTACCAATAGTAGGTATGAGTTTTCCGTACCAATAGTAGGTATGAGAATTAAAAGTTAAAAAAAATCATTTGCTGCGTGTGACATTGTGACAAACGCACAGATACCGAAGGCTAAGCAATATGTGTCCCTTGGTATAGTTATAAAAGTAGAAATAAGTGACAGAATTCCCAAGTACAATGATAAGTATTAAATGATAGTGCGATACAAATTTAGAACGCACACACAAATGTGTAACATAAAACATAAAACCTCTTATTTTAGAAGTCTGTTATACACTAACAGCACGCAGAATATAAGGGAAGTTTTACACTTGATCGGTTATAAGTCCAAAGAGCTGCTCTAACACTGACTTTCAATGACACAATATCACTGAATTGTAAATATACCAGTTTGATTTACAAAAATTCTTGAACACAGCGCAGACTTTTATATTCAGACGGTGCTGTATTCACGGTATTTACATTAGGTGTTTTAAGACAGCGCTGAATGGTCAAGAATTAAGATTTCAAGCCGACCGAGTCAGCTCGTACTGACGTCATATCGGCGCTTTGATAGTGTCACCCTAGTGTAAAATAAAGACGAGAGCGACGGATCTAACTGTAAAGTGCGGACATATCTCCATCTCTCTCTTCGCTACGAGTATTTTGACAGAGCAAAAGAGATGGCTGTCGCGACCAATGCGTCACACGGCGGCTTTCGTAGTTTGTATTCCAAACGACCTTAATAACTGTTTAATTTTAGGTAGTTCTGAATTAGATCTATATTTACTATGTACATTTAATAAATGCATGAAAACTATTTTTAATGTATTATACTATTATTAAACTACAGACAATTAACTTTAATTTGAAATTAAGGAATGGCACAGTTGTTTTTACATCTGTGTATTGTGTATCGTTTAATATTATTCAATGTACGACCATCGCCCAGATAAACCCTTCGTGGCTGGTTTTTTGTAAGTCATTTCTAATTTGTATATTGAACAATAAATAAATTAAAAATATCAATATTGAATAACACGGACACTAGATGTCGGTAGTGACGCTTCAAATTATCATAACCAAAGAAGCGCATTACCTACATACAATATCTTATAATTGAGCATCATACGGGCTGACTGGTGAGTCATTTTCAGCACTGCAACAGCGTATTCAATATTCGATTCTCATTCATGTTTGTAATAAAATAAATATTTTTTTTTACTAAAATACCCTACAAAATTCTGAAAACGTTGACTACGTTACGTACGGATCATCGACCCTGCAATGCCGCGCGCTTCGTGTTCGACAGCTCTAAGGTGATCATAATATGCGATTTTAGTCGCTCTGCCTTTCTTTGTTTTATTCTTCGAAGTTACATAATATATATTTTTTTTAATTCTAAATGTTTAATATTAATGAGTGATGATAATATCTCAACAGTCACCGTGTATGTTAGATGACCAAATAATTCAGACCTTAATAGCCTAAGGGCCGATTTTTCAATCCTCAGATAAAAGATAACCCTAGGAATAAACTATCTCTGTTTCATTTTTTATTTCGTGTTTAAGTGCGATGGCAATAATTTGTTCCTAGGGTTAATTTTTATTTGACGATTGAAAAACCGGCCCTAAAACAATAATATTAAAACTACCGTTTAATACTCGCTTCATAGACTAGAATATTATAAAAATAGTTTAAAATTTTGGAAAATGGAATTAGAAGAAGTTCTTGAGTGTTCCTTAGACGTTCAGACGTAAAACAGCCGAACACGCGAGGTTGTGATCAGTAAGTCGCCGTCGAAGAACTTTGTTTCTATCACCACGTTGCCACTGGAATACATATTAAACATATTAAAGAAACACCAAACTGAAGTATAAAAAGAAATAAAATTACACTGCCATTTAAAAATACCATTGAGCGGGGGGAGGGGGGAGAGTCGGGGAGAATTAGGTAAGAGGTAGTGCCACACTGCATGTTTGCATGCAGTCGAATTGGGCCGGCACGACCGGGGAGGCACCTCTCGCTTACACGAGACTGGCGTAAAGTGACAGCTGTGCTGTCGCGTTTCGTGCAGTGTGTAAGTAGCCGGTGGCCCATGGAGGTGGGAGGAGAAAGGAGGGCAGCGCATCTGTATAACCTCAATGCGGATGTTTGTGGGCGTCGGCAGTCATGAAAATGGCTTCGGCTGCTCGATTGCCCGCCTATACCATAAAAAAAAGAAAGGAGACTGTAAGACAGCTTATTAAGAGTCAGTACCATTCAGCATTGCAGCGGGATTGATCCGGCACGGCCGGGGAAGTACCACTAGTACAAACATCACTATTCTCGCGTTCCATGCTATGTGTAGGTAAGTTTCCGGTGTCCTAAGGTACAGGAGGACGATGCGTCACTTAAGCTCTAGGTTCAGACTGCTCGTTTGCATCCTACGCTATACAAAAAACATGCAGTGCAAGTCGCGTAAGTTTACTTACTTCAATACATTTGCTGGCATCATTTGAGATTCAGGCGCAGATTCAATTATGGATTGCCAAGTGTTTGTTGAATTCGCTATCACGAAGCCGAACTCGAAGAACCACTCTTCCAAACAGCGTCCTTTGAATAGTACTTTCTGAAAAAAACAAATATCTAGGTACATACAAGATTTCTAGGCATGAACATGTTTTTATACAAACAAAGCGACCCCACACTATCTCACTGCCAGTACATTTTTGTGGTACAACTTTACGGAAAACTATAATACCGTTGGTTTTGTTCTTTAGCATAGTAATTTAAATATACAGTAATACCCCGCTTTACGCGACCCCGTTATACGCGGTTTCACTATAACGCGAATTGCAAATTTCGCGCTCAAATGCCTCGAATTACGCGAAAGAGTGCGTATAAATATAATGTAGTCATCAACTTCTCTATAGTTCGACTTTATTCTACGAGACTTTACTCATTCGTTTCGTTTTTTGATTTGTTCCGTAGTGTTAGTTCGGTCGGCTGGCAGTTGTGTTTTAACATTTATTGAATTACATATATCTAACATAATTTACCTCTACGTTAAAAATGCCGCCTGTAAAGAAAAAACAACGTAAAAGCCTCACTTTGGAATTGAAGATGAAAGTGTTAAGAAGAATGGAAAATGGAGTTAAAGCAATAATTGTTGGGAGAGATTTTGGACTCTCAGAATCGACTGTGAGAACGATTTATAAAAATCGGGAAAAAATTAAAATCACCTGCGAAAGTTCAACATCTATAAGTGCAACAAAACTTTCTCGTTCGAGATCGTCTATCTTAGAAAGAATGGAGAAATTACTGTCAGTCTGGATCGAAGATTTGAATAAGAAAGTCAAGATCTGATATGCACAAAAGCAAAATCTTTGTATGAGATGCTGAAAACAAAAGAAGAAAATGCGAGTGCCACTCCGACTTTAGCTGCCAGCAGAGGCTGGTTCCATCGGTTCAAGCAGCGTTCTAATCTTCACAATATCCACATAACAGGCGAGGCAGCCAGCGCTGACATTCAAGCTGCAGCTGAGTTTCCAGACAAGTTTCAAGAGTTCATTAGACGAGAGAAAATTACTACTTGTCTTATCTTCAATGTTGATGAGACCGGACTTTACTGGAAAAAAATGCTATCTCGAACATTCATTTCTAAGGAAGAACGTCAAGCTAGTGGTTTCAAAGCTGCGAAAGATCGACTAACACTTCTGCTGGGTGGTAATGCCACTGGTGATTTCAAACTGAAACCTTTACTAGTGTACCATTCAGAAACACCCCGTGCAATGCGAGGCACAGACAAGACAAGTCTACCAGTTGTGTGGCGATCAAACAGAAAGGCGTGGGTTACACGGGAAATTTTTCAAGAATGGTATTCTAATAGTTTTTGCCCATCAGTCAAATCATACTGTGACAGAAATGGGCTTGAACCTAAAGTTATATTACTCTTAGACAATGCTCCAGGACATCCAACCTCACTTGATACGCCCGGAGACTTAAAAGTGTACGTGAAGTTCCTTCCACCAAACACTACGTCAATATTACAACCTATGGACCAGGGAGCAATAGCAAACTTCAAAGCTTATTACCATCGCCGCACTTTTAGCCAACTAATTCAAGAAACTGACGGGGAAGGAAGACAGTCTATGCGAGAGTGGTGGAAGTCATACAACATTATGAAGTCTATTCACAACATACAAGAGGCTTGGAAGGAAGTTAAAATGAGTTGTATGAATGGGGTGTGGCGTAATCTTTGGCCCGATGTAGTGGAAGCACCTAGAAGAATTGTCCAGATGCAGAGACAAGTACTTGAAGACATTGCTGCAATGATTGAGGGGTCTGAACTTGAAGATGTCGCGGTAGAAGATCTCGTAGAACTTGTAGCAACGCACGACGATCCTCTCAGCAATGAAGATCTGATCGAGTTACAGAATAATCCTATCTACAATGAGGAAGAACAATTAGAAGAGAAAGTTTTATCTTCAGGGGGAATACAAAAGGCACTTTCAAAAATTTATTCAGGTTTGGACATATTGCAGAGTATAGACAATAATGATGATCGTGTCTTGACCATCTGTCAAACAATTAAAAACAGTGTTGGGTAATATGAACGTATTTTACAAGAACGTAAACAAAACATTACCCAAAAGACAATAGATGTATTTTTTCGTAAAAAATAAGAGTTTGTATTGCATAAAGTGTTCCTAGAATTAAAGTGATTGATTAAAATGATTTGTATTTTTTTGTAATAATTTTTGACTATGTTTAATCATAAATCTCGTTATACGCGAATTTCAGTTAACGCGATTTTTTTTGGTACGTATCCCTCGCGTAAAGCGGGGTAGGTATTACTGTATGTCTAGATGTGTCATCTGACTTATCTCATATTAAATAATAATGATAAATAATAAAAGATATAAGAAATATTTATAAAGGCTTAAAAAATATCGCAAGCGTTTATAAAGTTGCGCTTTTTGGCTCGTTAGTTTGTATAATAGGGAATATGCGTATGATTCAAATAATGATAATTTTTTAATATGTAAAGTCTTTTCCTGTAGATGTGCGTACGTATTAATATTTTTTTGTATAATTTTGTTTTCAATCAGAAAATAATTATTGAAAAGTGCAAAAATTATGCGGGAAGATTGAATTAGGTGAAACGCACGCCATTGGTCGGAACGAATTGTGACGTCAAAGTTCATAAATAACATCATTGTTCACGAGCATTGGAGCATTGCCATTGGTGGTTGTTATGATGCGTGACGTCATGTCAGCGCGGCAAAATGGCGATCGTTTAAAAAGCTGTTATCGGCCTACTAATTTGAAACATTTTTTTTGAACTTAATATTGTTTTTTCAGCGCTGATATTTTTTTTACATTAATGTAATTATGTAAATTATTTATCATTTAAAAATATAAAAAAAATACATGCATATTCCCTATTATCCAGACACAATCTATCAACCTAATGGCCTTCGTTTACCATTACACCCTCGTCTGCGAAGGCCATTAGGACTTCGCAGATGAGGGTGTAATCCTCCTCCGCTAAAACAGAACGCTTACAACTGTATGAAGTAACGCAAACGAGGGATTAAAAGTACGCGGTACTTTGCATACATTTTCCGGACCGCGGACAAAAATCCCTTATCTTCGCAGGCCTTTATTCTTATATAATTTATGTGTGTTAAACCAATTAGGTTTGTCCAAGTAGATCGGATTTTGTAGATTTTTATCATTCATTATTCATAAAACTGAACATGATACTTGTATTAAGTAGCTTTACATTCCCTTGCTGCGTATATCATTTAAGATAGGTACTTTTAAGTTTTTTGACGGTTTTTACTTTTTTTTTATAGCATAGGAGGCAAACGAGCAGTTAGGTCACCTGATGTAAAGTGAACACCAACGCTCACAGACATCCGTAACACCAGAGGTCTAACAGATGCGTTGCCGACCTTTAAGGAAAGAATAACATCTTTTCTTGAAGATCCCTAGGTCGTATCGGTCCGGAAATACCAAGGGGGGCAGCTGATTCCATATTGAAATGGTGCGTGGGATAAAATTGCACTTATAGCGCACAGTTGTGGACTTCGGGGGATCTAGGTGATGACGGTGGAACTTGGAATTTCGGCGCGAAGTCCTAGAATGGAATTCATTCATGGACTTTTAACAGGAATAAAATATATACAAAAACCACAAACTTTTCGGCCGGGTTAGAACAGCCGTGGTCACGAGCAGACTGATGAGAAGGGATGACCGCTGCTGTGACGAGATAAGTGATGCGAAACACTAGGTACCCTTATTACAAATGAGTATGCGTATCTACCCTCACTTCGACCGATTCTTGTTATTGTTCGAAATTGATCCGACGGTAAATCCCGAGCCTTAATTTTGTTTATCACTGGAATCCACGATGCGGAGCATTTAAAACCATGCTCCCGATTGAAAATGCTATGCCTTTTTATTTCGATTGCTTCCCGTATCATCCTTGGATAGTACTGACGGTCGGTGGAGAGGATGTTAGTTTTGTGGACACCGACCACATGAAGGTAGTTGTGCCTACTTCTTCTCATTTCTAATGGGGGTAGTGTCACACTAGCTGTCACCATTTCAAGCCAGTCTGCTTGACCACGTCTGGAGTTACCCGGTCGAGCAAAAGTAAAAGCTAGTACCTTTTGTAAATATTTTATTCATGTTTAAAATTCGTCAAGATAATACAAAATGAATATCAAATGCGAAAGTCTGAAACTAAAAACTTAAAAGGAATACTTCATCTTCAGTTTTTATCTTGTATCTTCTTTATATCAACAGTCCTAACTCTGACTACCTGTTGTTAAATAAATGTTACGTCATAAAAAAAAGTGTGTGCTTTAGACCACACAACTGAAGTTAAACTGTTTTGAATTGTATTGAATTGATATTTATATTTTAAATATAAAAGTTTCACTTAAATCGAATTTGAATTTTGAATTTGAATGGCTAGTTCCATTGGCCTCGCCCGATATGTGATTTTTTGTAACACTCTCGCCAGCTTTAACTGCGGTTAGCGCGCGTATAGAACTTTCACTTCAATAAAAAGGCCAGCCAAGACAGATTGCCTAGTTGGTAAATAATAAACTAACCTGTTCTAAACGGAACTTATCCATGCTCTCAATGGAGCTAAAATTCATTTCTCGTGATACAACCCGGCACTTGAGAATCCGTTTTGGAACTCTTGCTTCATGTTCCTCATCAGGGTTGGACATATCTTCATTGCTTTGCCATAGGATTTTACCTGGAACCACATATATGCAATGTTTAGAAGACTAGAAGTAGTTACAAGAATACTAACTAAGTAATGATTTTCTTTAGATATGATAAGATAACCCATTAAACTAAAATATATATATATATATGTAACGGCTAAAGCCCGAAGCGCGGTTACACCTAGTTATAACTCTAGAACTAGGTGTAGCCACTCTGTCTAGGCTAAATCTAAAATTAACCGATTGTTTTCGGGTAAAACTAGGTCTAGCCGGTATCATTCCGGTAAGTGCTAGATCCAGCCAAACCTTTGGCTAGCCAAAGAACTAGATCCAGCTAGCTGCTAGCTAGCCAAAGGTATGGCTTGGAAAACAATCGGCTAATTTTAGATTTAGCCGAGACAGAGTGGCTACACATAGTTCTAACCAGCTAAACCTAGGTGTATAGGTATATCGGCTTTTAGCCCTAACATATATGCCAGGAAATGTAGTGCTTCATCATGGAACCAGAAGTGGTTTAATTACATCAGTTATATGGTGATGGATTGTTACCTACGACAGGGGCGTAGAATTCTAATTGTTGAAATATTTTTTTTTAAATAACAAAATGATATTTTTGTAAAATCAGAAAATTGTACAAATAAAGAAAAAAAAATTAACAAGTATTTTCTTTTTCAATAATGAAATTGAAAAGCATGATGTTTCGAATGTCGTGACATGATCACAAACATCTATGATAGAGAAGCTGATGCCTTGTTTTGCAAAACATGAGACATTGAGGTTCTTATTTATGGCATAAATACATACAGAATGTAAGTAATATGTCAATGATAAAATGTTTGGTATATTTAGATTTTATTTTTATTCTTTTTATTTCGCTATAATATGTTCTTTAACAAGTTTTTATTGATCAAAATCTGGCCATTTGTGAACATACTGAAACCAGTCCCTGGCATTACATTATTAGATTTGATAAAATCTAATAATGTAATGCCTCCTCACTACAATGTTTCCTACAGAAAATGAGAGTACTGAAATTAAAAAATATCCAAATTTCAATAGAGGAGAAGGCAGGGTGCTTCCGTCTTTTTGGGAGCCATTTATACTTAAAAATGTTCAAAAAAAAAAAACAAATATAATGCCTCATAAAGGCAAGATATAAGAAGCACTTTTTGCATTAATCAGAACAACTAAATAATTAAAAACCTTTAAGAAAACCAATGCTGGCCTACTGCACTCTGCAGTTTTTGGCACTTGTTACTACAATTTGGTGTATGAATCAGGAATCAAACAGGTATTTAAAAAAAAGTAATTATAAATAATGGTTTGTATGGTATGCTACACCATTATATAATGTAGTAAAAATGATTGTTTTTAGTCTTATTAGTAAGGATTACTACCTGTATCTGCATCACGTAGGTTCATCCAATTTCTGCGAAAAGCTGCTAAGGAAATATGACAGTATATTTCTTAATAAAATAAATAATTTAGGTAAGTAAGGTAGGTCTTAACATTCAATAGAAGATTTAGAGTAAGACTGAGAAAGAAAAGCTTTCTGGTTTAGTTATGAATCTGATTCATAGTTACTATGAATTAAAAAATACACAGAAATAAATACTTAAAACTTGTTTTTCTTATCAAAATATTGGAAATGAATCTTCCTGGCAGGTATGAGCGACAATTCTGTCATACATAATATCTAGGGTTTCTGTTTGACCAACTTACTAGTACCTCTTTAAAACATAGGGCTATTTTATTTAGCCATATGTTAATTTCACAGTACTATTAAAGGAAATATTAAAGGATACAATTGAAATCCGTTAAGAATGGTTTCCACTCGGTCCAATTTGATTTCTTCAATTGCCAGCGTTTCAGTCATGTTTTATGTTTAACAAATAGTAGTTTACTCACAATTATTTGATACTGATTTATGAAATTAATGTGATAAATATATCTCAAATCCTATTTAAATACCTATTTATCAAAAGTAAAATTTAATAATAAATCACAACTCAACTTATGGTAATAATCTTTTAATCCGATTCAAATTTTAAAGAAGTTTAAAATACGTAATATTTAAATATTTAAAGTTTGTAAATTTAAAATGCTTTTTTACTTCTGCTGTCTGCAGATTTATTGATCACCGAGTCATGAGTGTCAGTGTCACTGAGCACTAAACTGTCAAATGTCAATGTCATCTTTTAGCCTAACCATAAACTAGGTATTCTTTTTATTAAGATGATCAAGTAAAAATGCACCAGCAACAGTTTTCCACTACGACCACACTACGGTGCGGCGTAGGAATTTTTAGCATAATATTAAACATTATGATTGCTCTGCTAAGCCGCATATATTCTTCCTATCAGGAATGACTATGTTACTAAGACACAAAATCAGCTCGCATGTAATACGGTGAGGAGAAGGCTGTTAAATATTGTACAAGCTAGTCACGGATATATGCTAGCGTGTTCCCGTGTCTCCGCAAAATAGCGGACGTGACAGAACATGGTTTTTACTCACGTACTGCACTGTAAATCCCACACAACCTTCGGACTTCCCCGGGGTCAACGTTATACCTAAAACTTAAAAGCATTTCCCTTATGTAAAAAAATATACAAAACTATTTGCACAAAATGTGCTCACCTTTATGAATGGTAGCAAGATACTATTTATAGAATAGAAGTTTCTTAAATTATTGTACGTTTCGTTGGTTTTACTATTTATTTTTAAAATAATGTGTATCTATAGAGCAAGGCTTTGTATAGAGTTTATAACAAAGAGTACAATATTATTAAGGTTTATAACTTTTCGTTCGTCTTTGATTAAATGTGACCAGCTGGGAAATTAAAAAAAATTAAAAATTTTAATAAAATAAAACAAAAAATAATATAAATTAACAAGTTTTAAGTCAGTGGCGTTAAATTGAAACAGAAATTAAATACGAACAATATTACTTTAAAATCACAATAACAACTGCGTAAAAAATCTGTGCACCCAAAATGGTCGATCCGTTCATTGATGACAGATTGTTCAATGTTCTCAACGAAAATACATTTATTTGTTGGTATTAGTCTACCTTCCATATTTTTTAACACATTTTCTGGAAATTGTAACGAAATTTGTAAATTGGTTAAAAACGATCTGTGGGCCTGTATTTTATGACAAGTACGCAAGAAAAAGTATTAAAAAATTGCACATTAATAATTTCTATGAACCCGAAAAGTGAAACTGACGAAGCTTCCAGGTAATTTTTAAATACTAATTTTAAATGCATCGTGCTACCCACCGATTTCATTATAAATTAGACGTACAAAATTTGTTACTGTTGTTTAAATCACACAAAGGTGTAGGTTAGGCATTACTTGACATTTTTAAATTTGATCATTGCTCAAAGTTGCGCAAAATAATTATTTTATTTTGTTGCTTCAATGATATATTTAAATTTATTTTAAATGAAGGGGTAGTGAAGAAGCATCGTCTAATAATAATACGACCCCAAGCATATCCAAGGAACCATCTCCATCAAGTATATGCCCAGAATCAAGTTCAAACTCAACAACACAAGACATAATGAAGCGAGCTGCAGCTAGGGAGCTAATTGAGAAATACTTTTACCAGTTACTAGATGGCTGTGGTAATCCAACTTGCGATAATGAATATTGTGCTTCTAGTGGAGAGGTAAATAAGAATCAATATTATATCTAATAACAATACTTAATAGAAAATAAAACAAAACACACTTCCAAATCTCAATGAAAATAATTGATTATAAAATTAGTTATATTATTTTATTAAATACCTGGATAATCCATGCAAAGTATAAGTGAAGAAGATGGGTAAAAAAATCTTTAAATTATTCTGACAGATATAGTTCAATATTGTTTTGCATATTGTGATAACATTTTCTTTATTTTTGTTGTAACAGGTTAAGTTTGTGCTAAAGCAAGTGCAATTATACCTATTTATGAACATCATCAACATGATAATAAACACAATTACAATACATTTTAGGGAAAGTCATCTCTGTAATTTGTGGGTGTAGCATGAGCGATGGGATCTAATCTAAAAACATGAACCATGCCATGGCATGTTTTAGTAGTGCCATTAAGTATTGTACACAAATGGGGCTGGAAAGAGAGCAGTGCATCTTGCTCGTATGACCATGCTGCAGAGTGACAACTATACTGTCACATTTTGTGTGGCTTGTGATTTGTATAGCTGAACTTTACTTAATAAGTTCATAAAATTTTATGTTAAGTATTATGTCACCCATATTATTTTACAGTGCATAGAGTGTAATAATACTAATAAAATGGCTACAAAAAAACTGCAAAAATTAATGATAAATGTATTATCTATTTGAAAATATTGAAGATCTAGTAAATAATGGAACAAGGAATAGAATAAAGAAATAGTTATGCATTTAATAAAATCGTTATTACAATATTGCATGTGACAAAAATAGGGAACAAAATGTATTGCCATCTGGATTGTCAAATCTATTAACGATGGACTCTACAATGAGGCAGAATATCTATATTTAAGGTAACGGCATCTAGGAGAAAAGTATACTTCATCTATTCATTTTATAAATATGAGAGTAAATAGAATATAGTTATTATAGAGACACTTGCAGTTAAGTAGGATGTACTTTCAACAGAAAATTAATTTATGTAAAAATTATCATTATACATTTATCTGTATGTAAAATATGTAAATTTTGTATGTTATCAGGCTCGAAATTTAACGCCTAATGAAGCAGCAGCAGAGGCAATAAAGTTGTTTTATAAGGAAGCCAGATTGTGTGATATACAACCACCTAAAGTCGCTCGCACAGAATCAAATTCACATGGTCCAAGCGATGGGTAAGACCTTTCGTTTAATATATAAATTGTGGCTAATTTTCAAAAAAAAGTTCAAAGATTCAAATGTCAGAATGTTAAAGTTTAATTATTTTTTAATGTTAAAGTTTAATGATAGAAGTGATGTGTATCTTATGACTGATAGCTATCACTTATATGCTATTATCATGTGTGTGAGATATGCCTTTCTATTTGTCAAATTAATTCAGCTGTAATCAATTGTGCTCCCTCTCTTAATAAATTATGAAATGTCTTTCAAATCAACAATAAGATTGTGTTTTATTTCAGATCAACATGCACATGTAATGGCGATCCTGATGAAAATAGTGAAAATGAGAAAAAAACAGACCCTATGTCATCAAGCACATCTGCAGAAAAGAAAGACAAATTGGACAAAGAAGAAACTAGTCAAAATATATCTCAACAACAGATAACTCTAAGTCATGACAGTAATACATACCTTCTATTTTTTTTTTCTAGTGCTGTTAACATTTTATTATATCCGTACAATTTGTTATCGCATAGAACAGTGCGTTTCAATAGTGAAATTGTGCGAATACTTCCACAATGATATTTCATTGTGGAACCACCCTCCCTCTGTATTTCCAAGCTCACATACAACGTTGATAAAAGCGAGAGACACTAAATGACACCACATATAGGTACTATAAGTGTTCATCTGAAACTATTAAATTTAAGATGCTTTCATCCGTCAGACGTCGGCGACATTGCACAGTGTAAGCACTCAGCTGAACTCGCGGTCAGCTGATTGTGTGTTCATACATCGTGTACAAAGTGAGAAAAAATTAAAAAAAAACCTGTGGCTTAACTACTGCTCTGATTGATCTGATTTTTGTTTTGTAGCTTAAAAATGATACACTAAATATGTGGTATCGTTAATGACTCTCGATTTTATCGGCTTTGTAAGGTTCTTCAACTTAATCAAATTATCAAATCATTGAGAGGCGCCCTGTAAATAGATCGTCCAAAACGCCTACAGTATTTTAATAGCAATCAATATCTATACTAATATAAAACTGACGACTTCGCATGGTTGAGCACGCTAATATTGGGATGTACTGTTCCATTTGCATACTTTTACATTAGAAGTAAGTAGAAGTATTCTGGCCACAAACAGCACGAATAGCGATATATATATATATATATATATATACAGGGTTAGTTTTTGGTCACCGGCCAAATTTTCAGATTTGGTTCAGAATCGATAATACATTCGATTTACGAAATAAAAGAAATAAGAAAAATAATATAAAAAATATTTTTGTCCCGTACGAAAATAAATACCGTATGGATAACGTAATTGATCATAGCCGCGGCGCGGCGCTCGGCGGCCGCGAACACACAATCAGCTGTTGAGGTCAACACACTCTTCGGGTGCTAATGCGTGTAGGTATAATTAAGGACCGTTTCAAATCGATGTTTATGTAACAAAATATTATAAATAAGACGATACAATTAAAACACACCCTTGAAATGATGTTTATTTCCTTATTTTTAAATATGGCCGGTGACCAAAAACTAACCCTGTATATATATATATATATATATATATACAAGTCACTTGGCGGCGGTATCGTGTTAGTGAGTACATCGGTCGTGCCCGCCTTAGTCAGCTGTAATGCAGCATGGCACTAAGTCTCCCCAATCAAAAATTATGATCTCATGTATGTGGTAACTGTTTCTGAAATTAAATGATAACTAGATTTAATTTTGACCAACAGATGGTGCTGTTTTAACTGAGGAACGCATGTACGAGTTGTGTGAGGAGTGCATTCAGAACAAGAGGCCGGAACCTCTCATAAGGGCATTAGGAGAGGCGTTCATAAAACCAGCTGTCCTGTCCAGGTGTTTCCAGAACAAAACTAGTGTTGAACAAAACATTGAGGATAAGAAACAAAGTGGGTTTTATAATCATATTTAAATCAAACTCATCACTGTTACCGGTACTATTGGACAATAAATTAAAAAGTTTTAGTAGATATGCTACTAATGTAATCTTTTTTACACATTAAACCGTGCAAAAAGCCGAATTTCAATATGATTGGGTTAGAACTCCTATATTACATTTTATTGTTTTATTGCGCGACACTTCTTGTTATTTCAGTAATGTGGGCAATTTTAACATTTAGAGGGGGAAATCGCATACATCTGAGGGTAATATAATTTTCAATTGAGATTTTTTTATTATTACACCTACCTTATAATTTGTGTGATTGTGTGTGATTTCCTTATTTTAAATGTATTTTGTATGTACCTTAGACTACATTGTGAAAGTTAACATAAATGTATTTTTTTTTCTTTGCATGTTAATTGTTATATAACAGTGTAATAATGCGTCTAAATAATGATCATTCTATACTATAAAATGTTTTCATTGTAGATAAAGAGTCAAAAGCAATGTGTTCCCGAGATCCGGATAAAGATGTGGACAGTGTGTCGGGCCCGGGATTAGATATAGCGTCATGTCAGCGAGCCTTCAAACATCTTGCCAAAGTAAGTGCTTACAGCAACAAACGATAAACTGACACGTAGAATGAATTACAATACATGTGAACAATTCATTTTATAAATGATCGCTGATACCTAAGGAGACTAAACTTGTATGAGATTAGCTCTAAACCAGCCCTGCGGTAGATAGTCCCTACAGTAGATGTATTATATGTTGGCTCACTGTACCAGATGGTATCAGCGTCATGCAAGAAGGGTTGATAATTCGCTCACTCTTGTGCCAAGTCAAGGTGTATTTAAAATTGACGAGGAGTGAAATTGTGTACTTCAGTAACTGGCCTACCGTAACAAGCCGTGGTCGCTTACGTCGCTAATGCTCGTACGAACTTTTCACTTCACTGTCATACAAGTTCTTAGGAACAACAAAATTCCATATAATTATAATAAAATAAAATCTGTTTCAGGTGCCATCAGACTACTACGGATCGGCTTTAGTGACAGCACTCACAACCTTGGGGGAAACCATAGAGCTAAATTTAAGGATAATCAAGACTACGAGTATAGAGAATGCGATCAACTGTTTAGTCATAGCGTTCGAGGTGCCCGACCTGGGGTGCAGCGATTACTTGGAAGTGGCCCTACCGGCTCTGTGCATCGCTGTTGATAATTTACCCATTAAAGGTATATATTAATATTTTTTAGCTACAATTTTAACTTTTATATTAGCTATAAAAACTATAATACCATACAAAAAAATTCTTGTCGAATGCAGGTCAGGCGAAGTTGGCTCGGCTGTGGGCGACGCACTGCAGGCACACGTTGCGTCACGTGCTGGGAAACCTGCAGCAGCTGATCACACTGAGAGTTATGTCCACCAGCTACTCCGCGGGCTTCCAGGTGCAGGACGACGAGCCCGTCACCATGGCGACCAAACTGATGAAGGTACTGTCCTGTAACCAGCAGCCTGCTCCTATCACTCATGAAGGTACGGTAACCATGACATCCTATCCATGGACCATGGCCCATGAAGGTGGGAGAGGAAAGGAGGACAACACACCTGTATACCCTTTATGGGTATGTGTATGGGCCTTGGTAGGCATGAAAATGGCTCCAACTGCTCGTTTGCCACCTGTACCGTAATAAAAATGAAGTTGCAGTAACTGACTGCCAGCTACTATCCACTACACATGGATGGTACAGTAAACATCACTCGCAAAGGTACTGACCGGTAACTGCATGCTCCTATCCATCACTCGTGAAGGTACATTAAGCAGCCGCCTGCTCTTATCCGTCGCTTGTTATGCGGAGCGAGTCGTTTGAGATGCTCGGGAGCATATGTTTGTGTAATACACGGTGACTTTTATGGCGTTGTTATTGATGCTATAAGGTTATTCCAAAGTCACTTGACTCGATTCGTCATCACTGGATACAAGATTGATAAAAGCGAGAGGCGTTCAATGAAACCACATATTTAGTCTATCATTTCCAGGCTACACAACTATAAACAGATCAATCGGAGCAATAGTTTAGCCACAGGAATTTTCTCACTTCGTACACGCTGTATCGCAGCTGATCGCCGACTACGGCCAGCCGGAGTCATTCACCCCGTGCTCGCTGTAGGCACCCGGTACAAAGAGTGATAACATTTATTTCGTAAACTTGTCGTAAACTTTTTTTTAATAGTTTCGGATTAACTGTAGGCACTTACAGTATATTCATTTAATGCCTCTCGCTCTTATCAACCCTGTCTATAAGTTTAAGGGTTGTGTACTTTTGTTTCGATTTAACATATTATTCGTCAGTACCATGATACGTAGCACGCTAGTTCGTAGCGCTTTTTGTACGTATGTGCTACTAGATACAGGTAATTATTAGTCGCAGTTATAATTTCAAGAACAACAAGACATCTTCACGCCAGTTTCACATCGGGGTAGGCAGAGAGAATAATATAACATTCCACTTTTTAAGTATATAGAGGGGTTAACGAGACTCCCACGACGTTGGACATCCGAATAGCTCTTAAGCGACGTGCAGCGCTATTTCCCCCTCCATGGGCCATCGGAAACTTGCACGCCGTACGAATCGCGAGAGCATAACTGTTATTTTCCGCCTAAATAGTGTGAGCGAGAAGTATCTCCTATGCATTACAGCATATGTAATAAAATAAATAAAATAATTATAAAATAAAATAATTATCTGTGGACTTTACACACCACGTTAGCCTAGCCCCGTGCTAAGTACCGTTAGGACTTGTGTTACGGGTACTAGACAATGGAATATATTTAATATGTTCTTATAAATTTAAGAAATTTTATATATTTAAGATTTTTATTATAGAAATACGTATATAATACATAGATAAACATCCATGACCCAGGCGGGATTCGAACCCGCGACCCCTGGCGCAACATGCTCCACTTATCCGAGCCCTGTACCACTGCGCCAGCCTGGTCGTCAATATGACGAATATGAATAAATGAATGTCATTATATTTGTTTGACCACAGATAGTGTACTACGCAAGCATGCTGGCCGGCGTGATGGAGTCTCACACGCTGCGGGAGGAGCCGGTGGAGGTGAGCAGCCTGGACCCGCTCGCCGACGTGCTCGACCACCTGTACGCGCCGCACAAGAGTGCCCGCCACGCGCCGCCCGATGACCCGCTAGGTGACGTCACATATACACGCGCGCACACACGCACACAGACGCACGCATACACGCGCACATGCACATTCACGCATACACGCGCACACGCACACTCACGCGTACACGCACGCCCACGCGTACACGCACGCCCACACGCTCACGCTCACACGCACTCATACACAATATATACTCCGACATAGGTTTGAAAAATTATATATTTTTCATATATTTTGTTTACATAAAAAGCTAAGTATGAAAAGTAATATTGTTGTAAAGGTTGCTATCTATATCTGAGAGTCTGCTGGTGTTTAAAAAACAACCCTATATTGTTAAGGAAATAGCACACTTTTTATTAAGGTCGACTACAAAGTTTTCGCTAATATCCTTTACATTGTTTTACCCTGCTCTTCATAAAATATTTCTTGTCTTGTTCTTTTCAGGTTTGGAGTTGAATGTCAATGTACTGGATTCTAGGAGACCGTACATACCCTTTGAGGACTTCTACAATGAACCACTAAGCGACACCATAGAAATGGATATTGATTTAGCAAACTGCAAGACGGAACTTAGCAGTAGTAAGTATTTATTTAGTAAATCACTGGCAACTGGCATGGCACTTAATTTTTAATAAAAATTGATTTAACTGAATAAGCTCAGTATAGACCACGGAATAGATAAAAGAGATTGGAAAGGAAATCATGCTTGAATTGTATGAAAACCAGTGTCGCCGTTTTTCTCCCCACTCTTTATTTTTTCTATTAACGCAATCCAATATGTACGTGCATTTCGCACACACTATGCAGAAATCACTTAGAACTCGAAGTTACTATTGGTTCACATACTAGAGCAATTTCTATAAATGACGTGCATTTGACAAATGCTTGACACGCATAAAAACAACACATACTATAACTAGGGTTGCAGTCGACTATTGATATCGATATAAATCTTTAACACGAGATGAGGAATTTAGTAAATGTTAGTAGATAAAAAGGTTTTAACAGTAAAAATAAATATTTAACTGTATAAAATTGCATATATTTATATAAAATAGGTATACTAAATATTTATGGTGCTATTTATACTATTTACCGACGGTGTTCGTCTATTCATTGAGGTATCTTCTCGAGAAGAGGAAGCAGCTAAATTTGAATCAGTTTTTTCTTTGGAATGAACAATCTGCTGTAATTTAAATTTAATTAATTTTAGGTAACGAAACCATGTGATTTATATTTCCTTGAAGATTATAATAAATACTATTATAGTTTGAGAAGACTTACGGGAGTGTTTGTTACAATATGTACAATTTTTATAACAGGAATAGTTCCTGGTTTTAAATATCTATTACCAGATTTTTTTATGAGAAAATCGGCTTCATTAAATTGTTCCGAGCAAGTGGTACTTGTTATTGTAGGGAACCAATTATTTCTACCCGTTATATTCATCCATTGCTCTCGAATAATAGGTTCTTTTGGAAATCTAAAATAGTAAAATGTATAAAAAATTGTGAAAAATATATAATACTAGCTGCGTCCCGCGGTTTCACCCGCGTAAATTTCGATATCGTGGAAAATCATTCCATGGCATCCCTCAGGAACATTTTTTCTGGGATAAAAGCTATCCTATGTTACTTCTAATACCTCCAAGAACATGTGTACAAAATTTCATGATGATCGGTTGAGCAGTTTTCGCGTGAAAGGGTAACAAACAAACTTACATTCGCATTTATAATATTAGTAGGGACTAGCCATCGCCCGCGGCTTCGCCCGCGTGGATTTCGGACTTCAAAAATGGCGTTGTT
>LUGF01048166.1:427748-440548 GCA_001625245.1 Calycopis cecrops | reverse complement strand
TACATAATACTAGCCATCGCCCGCGGCTTCGCCCGCGTAGATTTCGGACTTCAAAAATGGCGTTGTTATTATTATACATAATCTAATATTATACTGAAATATATATTATATTAAATATATACGTATATTGTATGAAACAATAAACCGCTTTGAGAATCGAATTTATCGCCGCGCATTTTAGGCTCTTTAGATATTCCGTTTAAGTCAATCTTATCGTGATAATAACTTTTAATCTATTCGTCCAAATTACTTAGTGTAAAAGACAAAGTTTATCTACATTCAATACTTAAAGTGACAGATGTATCAATTTTCATAAGAGTTCGATAAATATTCTAAAATGTGCATCGTTAAAAAATATCCAATTTAATTGAATGTTTGGTTCACTATTTTGGTCATAGTGACTTACACATAAAAGATAGATATATGCTGTCGCGGACTTTTATTTAGAACTATTTAAGATAAATAATCCTACAGTGAAGAAATAATTCTTTGTGTAACTCCAACGATTAGGGCAGCGCACGCCAATATTGCTCTCAGGAGGCTGATTTTTTTTCGACTTACTTGACAGTTATCGTTATATTATAACCAAATTATAAAAAAATCCCTATAAATTTTAAATTATTATGTTATTCTGATATAAAAGCTATATTACTGTAAAGTTTCATGAAAATCCGTTCAGTAGTTTTTGTGTGAAAGAGTAACAAACACACTCACAAACTTTCGCCTTTATAATATTAGTAGGATTATATTCGTACTAAATTAGTTAGTCAATATAATTTATTCACTTCTACAAAAATCCAATTTACCGAAATTTTTTATCGAATAAGTCACATCTCTTATTCGTTGCCATGGACTCCCCAAAAACGAAGCCCAACCCATGCGATTCGTCTACTCGTGAAAGTATCGTCTCTATACAATACACTGTGCGCTATCTATAGCGTTGCGTGGATTGCTTGCGTACTTTACAGATAATGTATATTTTTTTCTATTTGTTTCCAATATTGTTGTTTTGATCGGTAATTACGTAATATAAAATACATTTTTTGAAAAAAAAAAGACTTAAGACTAAGTTTTTCGACTTACCTATGAAAAGAAATATCTCCTTGTTTAATACTTGATGTCTGGCTTTTATTTTTACAAATTATAATAGCGCAACACGGCATTTCAAAAAAAAATTACGCAGCTCTTGTCACAATCACACTGCAAGAGCGACTAAAAACACGACATTCGTGTTTCGTTTCAAGTATGATTATCTAATCATACTTGCGGCGCGCCGGCTCCGCCCACATTTCCTTTCCAACCTTATTTATCTATTCCGTGTTATAGACAATCAGTTTTTGTTAAATATGTTTTACATTGTACTGTGGCATTTCCAATCATTTGATTTACCCTCTTGTTAAAACTAAAGGCCATTACCTATACTCTATTTACCGACGACGCCCATAGATATCCGCATAGAGGTTAAACTAATGCGTTGCCTACCTTCCTCCTCCCTCCTCTATGGGCCACCGGCCCACCGCAGGAAACACGACTTCATAGATGTGACTTCACACCGTATCGTGTGAGTGGGAGGTGCCGGTTCAATTCGGCTACATGCATGCATGCAGTGTGACTCTACCTCTTACTAAATTCAGCAGCTACATTCAGTTAAAGTGCTGTTTTTATGTTTATTACACGGTATTGTGTCTTCAGGTCGCAAGTTCTCGTTCCTGCGCTACCCCTTCGTGCTAACGCCGGCCACAAAGTCGCTGGGTCTGTACTACGAGAACCGCATCCGTATGTACTCGGAGCGGCGCGTGTCGCTGCTGCACGCGGTCGTGGGCGCTGCGCCCGCCGTGCCCTTCCTGAGGCTGCGCGTGCGCCGCGCGCATCTCATCGACGACGCGCTTGTCGAGGTACCGACCACACATCATGTATATGTACACCCACGCACGCACCAATTCACACACACCTACGCAAATACATACGCTCTTACGTACACATAGACGCACGCACGTACTAGCACAGAGAAACGCGCACGCGTAACAGATCGAGTCCAACAGAGGAAAATGTAAAAGGCGACGTATGGGTCGAAGTAACTCTGTCGTTAACATGCTCACATGTGCACGCATATGTACGCACTCATACTTACGTACGCAAACATACGCTCTCAGGTACACATAGACGCATGCGCTGGCACAAAGAAAAGTCCACGCGTAACAAATCGAGTCCAAGATAAGAAAGTAAGAAATGATTTAGAAAATGTTAAATTGTTTATCAGTTTCAATTCAGACTCACGATTGCCTCGCTTTAAAATTACCCTTGCTCTGTGTGCAGTCACGAGCAATCATGTATATACACGTTAGTACCCTGTCACAATAACTTTCTTTGACAAGTCAAAGCAATAATATGGAGTTTCAAAAATACAAATTATGACAAGGTACTACAGTGTGCTCGTGACTGTACTTATACATCGTTTTATATTCCTTTGTTTCTTCTTGCAGTTGGAAATGATAGCGATGGAGCGCGCTCTCGACCTGAAAAAGCAGCTGGTTGTGGAGTTCGAGGGGGAGCAGGGAGTGGACGAGGGAGGAGTCAGCAAGGAGTTCTTCCAACTCATCGTGGAGGAGATATTCAACCCTGATTACGGCATGTTCACGCACCAGCCCGACTCGCACACTGTGTGGTGAGTACGAGGGGGGCGAGGAGGTGCCGAAGGAGGAGCTGCCTTCACCTCGTCGTAAAATATGTTTCATCTGTTAAGTAGAATGAGTCGTTTTATATCCTGTGAAAACGTCCGGAGCCGGTTTTACAGGTTCCTAATAAAAACCCTGTAAGCGTTCTAGAAATATTAGTCGCAAATAAACTAATTCGTTAGTTATGTTCCTGACTAATTACACTATTTTATGATGGAAGTTATGTTGCTAGTAGCTACTTTACACGTGTTTTTGGCATTTAGCACAAGAATAGATAGTAAATTTTATTGATATTTCTCAGGTTCAACCCTACATCATTTGAAACCGAGGCGCAGTTCACACTTATAGGCATCGTCCTGGGCCTGGCCATATACAACAATATCATCTTACCAGTAAACTTCCCCATGGTGGTCTATAGGAAACTGATGGGCAAAAAAGGCTCCTTCGAGGATTTGGCAGACTGGAACACGGTATGTACCTATTATTTTTACCCGACTGCCACAGAAAGGGGGATAATGTTTTTCAAGTGTATGTATGTATGTATGTATGTATGTAGATTTCTATGTTCCCTGCTGCAGCCTGAACGGCTGGAAGGATTTTAACGTATGTGGTGTTGTTAGATTCGTCTTGATAGCGCGAGTGACACTGGGTAAATAAGAAAAAAACTAAATGGCAGATTTCGGACCCCACATAGTGAGGTAAAATTTTTTTTTTACCAAACCCATCGAGTGGGGTATCAAAATGAAGGTTTTTAAATGACAATTCCAAAAGTATATATATAACTTGCAGTTTTAATTTCAAATGAAAGATATAACGGTTAACGAAAATAAAAAAAATACTTAGAAATAAAAAACTTACTAACTTACAAATTGTGAGAGGTACCTACCTACTTTAAGCTTTCTAAACTGAGCCACTTATTTATAAAAAAAAAACTAAAAAGTCTGAAATAAAATAATAATTATTAATAACACAAAAAACCGGACTGCAAAAAATAACCACTAACTAAAAAGGGAAAAACAAGTTCTATAATTTAGTGTGTAGATACAGTACACCGTACATTATATTTTATTCGATACTTACATAACAACAGATATATTTTAATGCATTAAAAATATAGTTTATACGTTAAAAATTTATGCAGGCGGGACAAACAAATCTACAATTAGTACAATCTGTATCTAGCATTAGTCGAACATCAATTTAAACCCTTTTGTGGACTACTACTAACTACTGTCAATATTTGTCCCGCCTGCGTTAATTTTTAACGTATAAATTATATTTTTAATGCATTAAAATATATCTGTTGTTTATGTAAGTATCGAATAAAATATAATGTACCGTGTACTGTATACTCTACACACTAAATTATAGAACTTGTTTTTCCCTTTTTAGTTAGTGGTTATTTTTTGCAGTCGGGTTTTTTGTTTTTTTAATAATTTTATAAGCGATCATTCAAGTATTACGTAAGCAGTGTAATTTTTCCCCACCACGCTCCTCCCTTAGTCCGCAAAAGTCAGTATATACATTACTTAAATTTGCAAAGAAATAAGCAAAACGAACTTATTCTTACTTACTATACAAAATTTAAGTTTAATTTGAATTATTCCCTCACTTGAAACACTTAAAACTGTACGAATAAAAAAATGAAAAGATACATATTGAATAAAATGTTACTAATATATTCTGCTAAACGCCGTTCGGTGTCCTGTGCAATTCATCAATATTATTTGAATTTTCGAAAAAGTTAGGATTGCTCTTTAAAAAAACACATAAATACAAAAAAGCTGGGCATTTCCACGTAATAAAAAATATTTATTTGGATGTCATACGCCATTGATGAAATGTCACAAATTGGGTGTAGTTTGATTGTGAGATGTGTGCACACGCACACATATATCCGGCCGGGTATATATAGGACTGGGTGTAGTTTGGTTGTCAAATGTGTGCGTGATGCCATGTATACACGGGACTGGGTGTAGTTTGGTTGTCAAATGTGTGCGTTAGGCCGTGAATATACAGGACTGGGTGTAGTTTATTGTCAAATGTGTGCGTGATGCCGTGTGTATACAGGACTGGGTGTAGTTTGGTTGTCAAATGTGTGCGTTAGACCGAGATATACAGGACTGGGTGTAGTTTGGTTGTCAAATGTGTGCGTTAGACCGTGTATACACGGGACTGGGTATAGTTTGGTTGTCAAATGTGTGTGTTAGGCCGTGTATATACAGGACGGGGTGTAGTTTTGCATGCTTCACTATATTGTTCGCAGATTTATGTCTTTACTTTTTATTTGATTTGGTCTGAGGTATATCATATATCTGTCTATGCTTGTGTTTTTTTCTATATAATTCTAAACAGGTGTGACATTACAGACTCTCTACAATGGCCTAAAAGACTTGCTGGAGTATGACGGAGATGACGTAGAGGAAGTGTACTGCCAGACCTTCAGGATATGCTACCAGGACGTGTTTGGTAACAACATATTCCACGATCTCAAGGAGAATGGCGACAATATTTTTGTGACAAAGGAGAATAAGGGGGTAAGGAGTAGATTGTTATCATGATCAGCTTGTAGTCCACTAATAGTACTATTATACTTTAATATTCTATAATGTTCAAAATAGAATTATAAGAATTACTTTTTGAACGTCAACGATTGCATATACCACCCGTTCAACCCTGCCCCTGTGCTGTGACGGACCAGCGAAACAAACTCAGCGGGATCACATACAGCTACTCGATGTTGTTAAAAAGCTTCTTGCAGGAGTTTGTGAACTTGTACGCCAACGGTCCTGAGAACGGATGGAAGGAGGACCGGCGAAACAAACTTGGCGGTATCAAATACTTAACGTTGTTAACACGTCTTGCAGGAGTTTGTGAGCTTGTACGCCGACTTCCTGCTAAACTCGTCCGTGGAGACTCAGTTTAAGGCGTTCCGGCGCGGCTTCGTGATGGTCACCGACGAGAGCCAGCTCGTCACACTGTTCCGGCCCGAGGAGGTGGAGACACTCGTCGCGGGCAGCAAGGTACATACAACACATTGTGGCCGCTCAAAGTCACGCGTTTTTTATGCCTACCGCTTCGACTATCGCCGAAGATATCTAGGACACAGGGCCGCCGCGCGCTCGCGTTTACATATTGCGCACGGGCGCTCGGCACGAAACGTGCGCTTTGTATAAAATGCCGAAAATGGTATCAAATTGACAACATTTTATTTCTTTTAAAATTATGAATTAATATACATTGACGAATACGGATATTACAATTATAAAATCAAACATAAAATTATTTAGTTTTTTTTTCTTGTATGCAAGTACTCGCGGCTTTTTTTTATATAGATAGTATAGAGGGGCAAACGAAGCAGTTGGGGACATCTAATGACCATAGACGTCCAGATTCGACGTTCCTATTCAGATTGGATAGTAATCTATATAGAGCCATTCAATATCTAATAATTTAATTTCATACTGGTCACCCAATTTATATAAGACGTTACAGTATGGTCGGATATACGGAAAGATGCCAGCTAGACCTAGTTTTATTCGAAAACAATCTGCTACTAGATTTAACCGAGACAAAGTGTCTACGCCTAGTTCTAACCGGCTAAATCTAGGTGTAGCCGCACTTCGTATTTTAGCCGCAACATGTATAAAGTAACGAAAAAAACGTTTGATTGCAGAACTTCGACTTCAACGAACTAGAGAAGTCGACGGACTACGACGGCGGATACACGCCCGACTCTGAGACCATCAAAGACTTCTGGAGCATCGTGCATAGTCTGCCTCTAGAGGACAAGCGCAAACTACTTCAGTTCACCACCGGGTCTGACCGCGTGCCAGTGGGGGGGCTGTCCCACCTCAAACTGGTCATAGCCCGCAACGGTCCCGACTGCGAGAGACTCCCCACAGCTCACACCTGCTTTAACGTTCTCCTGCTACCCGAATATAGAGGGCGGGCGAAGCTACAAGACCGCCTGCTAAAAGCCATCAGCTACTCCAAAGGTTTCGGCATGCTTTAGTGCGCACTTATACGGCATGCTTTAGTGCGTGCGTATCAGCACGCACTGGTGTGTGCGTATTTATGCCGCACACTAGTGTATGCTTATTTCATTCAGTGGTGCTGGGTTTGGGCGTGGGTGATCTGAAAGCTTTCTATCGTGAAATAGATGAAAGGAAGCTACATTACCTCGTCTGAATTAGTATACGCCATTCAGTTATACACACCGCTGCTAGTACGTGTGCGTACGTATACGCTATAGCCCCGCCCCTTCTCGCCGTTACTACTTGTACAGAGAATAATGTTTAATAAAATAAATCATTATTTGAGACTTATAATATCAAAGATGGCTGTTTATTATTTTAGTTTAGGGTTTAGCTTTTTTTTCTATTTAAAATGAGTTCTTGTGTTGATGAAGTATTTATTTCATTTTTTTTAATAATTATTGTGTTCATTTGTTCGGAAACGGCCATTTTATTTATTATTATATGCCCAGTGTTAGTCTATTGTAGGTATTTAAATCTATGTAGCATAAAATATATGAAAATTAGCTTTATTCTTGAATGGTCGCCTTTGATGTTATTCGTCTCACATGTTGTATTCTGATAATATGAATAAATAATAAAAAAAATAAATAAAAAGGAATTTAGAAAAATAAAATAAATTTAAAACCGATCTGATTTTTAACTAAAACCTTTGATTTATTGAGTAACGCTTGAAAATATCAAGTAATGCTTGAAAGTATCATGTAACGCTTGAAATTATCAAGTAACGCTTGAAAGTATCAAGTAACGCTTGAAAGTATCATGAAACGCTTGAAATTATCAAGTAACGCTTGAAAGTAGCTATCTTCAAATCATCAAATAAATGATGTTTTACTTTTTCCAGTTTATTTTCGTGAATGCACATATGAAACTGTTGAATCACGATATGCATGCATGGCTAATTGAGTCCATCCATAAACCAGGTCATTGCTACATTTATGATCAACGATACATTATTGTTCAGGTTTTATTCGCTGTACACACTCTACGTCCTATGGCGTGGTACTGAATGTCACTGTCACGTAATCCCTCCCCTTCCCAGGTCTACCAACAAAGGCAGTGTTAAAAAAATTCACTTTGAATATTGCAAAGAATGGATAGTCCACATTGCTCGCTTAACTGCTGGGTAAGAAAGATTCTTGTGTGGCGGCCTCTTGTGTTGTTCTTGTTGCGGGGCACCCAGTAATACAGGTCATCAACCTAGTACAGGGGCCCCTGCCATTAGCAGACACACCAGCAGCAGAGAATAAATATTCATACAAATAAAACATTTTTCATTTTTTTTTCATTCTTGTGTTGGACGGCCTCCAACCCGGTCGCGGTGGACCGACGGCTTGATTGAAGTGGCGCGGAGCCGTTGGGTGCAAGTGGCTCGTGAATGCACCCTGTGGCGCTCTATGGGAAGGTCTATGTCCGGCAGTGGACGTCTTACGGCTGATAATGATGATTGCAAAGAAAATACTTCCTTTTTATTACAGTAGACCAGTGTGCACAAAAACATATGTTATTTATAAATATCAAAAATCTATTTAGGGCGTTCGCTGCGTTACAACATATTCTGGTATACGAAGAATTTATGCTTTTATATTCTTCATAAATAGTATGAAAAATATAAAATAATCAATTCTGTGCATTTCATTTAGTGAGCGTTGGCACTAACGAGCACGCGAGGCGGACGCCCACTTATAATAAAGTTTTCCAGATATAAAACTAGACACATTTAGGAATGACAATGGGCTTTACTAGTAATCTCTTGTTGTAGATAGTCACTAAATATTTCTTGCCAAATCCAACCAAATGAAACTGCATTGTTATATCAAATATAGGCTTTATTAAATTTTTTTAAATACAAGAACTATTAAATACACGTTTTTATTTTAAAATTGAATTTTCTAATCTTGTGGCTGGCTGTTTTCTTAAATATCTATATTAATTAAACTAAGCCTATCTTACTGCCTTGGACGATATTGGAAGGCGTGTAGAATGATTGATGAAATCGCGGTAGATTCTATCTTTAGATGAGTGAGTGGGAAAGAATTTTCTTGAGAACATTTAGAATGCTAGCGCACAGTAAGTCTTGACGGCTAGAGGATATTTTAAGAGTAGAGAACTTAAAGATCCCATTTTCAGAGATTGCGCTCTTATGTTTCTAAAATGGTGCACTGTAGAGAAATATTCTTTTGTATCCCACGAAATCTTCTGAAATTCTCTAAGCCTTTATTGCAGCTATACAAAGTTGATACAAGCGAGAGGCATTTAATTAAACCACATGTACTATAAGTGCCTACAGTTAATTCAAAACTATTAAAAATAAGTTTACGACAAGTATACGAAAATACTTTTTTCAAACAAGTTAAACAGCGAAAAAACAAATATTCTTTGTATCGTCTCGTACAGCGAACGGCAACCTCGTACGGGGTTAATGACCCCGGCCGGCCATAGTCGGTGATCGGCTGCGATACAGGGTATAGGAAGTGAGAAAAATTTTAAAAAAATCCTGTGGCTAATTTATTTCTAGGATTGGTCTGATTTTTGTTGTGTAGCCTGAAAATAATACACTAAATATATGGTTTCATTTAATGCCTTTCGCTTATATCAAACTTGTATAGGTATCAAAGCCGGATTTAAGCAGAGGCAATATGTGCAGTTGCCTATAGGCCGCTACCACACCACAAAAAAAAAGTTGATACAGGCTCCGTATAAACAAAAAAATAATGTATTAAAATATAATAAATTGTATGTTAGCCATCTTATTCGGTTGCTATCATATGGCCCGCAGAAGTCTAAATCCGGCGCTGATAGGTAGGTATATATTTTTTACGAATCTAATCGTTTTGGAGATCCATACATCGAAAGATACCCTCTAAAGACAGCGCTTTCCCTATTTCTCATTCGTCTATGATTGTTTACCCCTTCCCCGGATCCGGGGATTTAGTCAAGGATTTGGAGTATAGTCTATTGTCCTACTTTCCTTTGGCGCTCCTTAATGAGAGTAGGATGAGAAAAAACTACCAGATCTGAATTGTACATGGTTTTAACCTAAGTAAGCTATACAAATAACACGACCAAACATAATAACACGAGTGGAGAGGTACCTATTATGGCAAGAGGATACCCCGTTTGTAAAATACTCAAAAATAACTCACTCGTTTATAAATGTCTGATTGTGTGTTTCTGAAAAATAAATGTATGTTAGCGTCGATGGGGACCTCCGTGGTCCCCGTATACCTAATTACTGCGGCAGATACCGCGGTAGCTACTCCCCCGCTTATAATACTGCCCACTATAAGGGTACTGGCAGATATGTTGCTGCAGTGACATCAATGTTCTGGATTGCGGTATTCTGTAGCTTCCGCTTCGTGTGCTTCGTGTGTGTTACACTATAATGTCGTGGATCACATTTTTGAGCTTCAGATCGGTCACGGCGAGCGGGAAGGGGCGGCGGCACGCACGCGGCGGCGAAAATACTCGGACTTGTGACGGGGCGCCGGCTGAGCGGCGGCGCTGATATATCCGATCCGGCCTGGACGAAAACCAATTAGCACAATTTAAACAATGCAAAAAGATTTTCTGGTACAGTCACGAGCAATAGTGTATATACACTTTTGTACCTTGTCATAATTTGTATTTTTGTAATTCCATATTATAGGGAATATGCATATGATTCAAATAATGATATTTTTTTTTATACGTAAAGTCTGTTCATGTAGTTGTATGCACGTATTAATATTTTTTAAATAATTTTGCTTTGAATAAGAAAATAATTATTGAAAAGTGCAAAAATTATGCGGGAAAATTAAATTAGGTGAAACGCGATGCTATTGGTCGGAACGAAATGTGACGTGTCAATTCATAGAAAAGTCTTTCGGTCATTGGCATAGATAATACATAAATGTCACTGTCTTGTCGCACGTCAAAACACTGCAGCTTTTCTGTGATGTATGTTACTTATTTTATGATAATCTATCACTGAAAGATTGTTATTAAATAAATACATAAATAAACAAAACAAAATGCATGACCTAAGTCGCCAGCCTGATTGTCAAATTCTGATTGAAGAATGAATTGTGACGTCAAAACGCGCGGTAATTTGCGGTCGTTTAAAAAGCTGTTATCAGCCTACTAAGTACTTTGAAACAATTTTTTTTCAACCAATATATTGTTATTTCAGTGCTGATTTTTTTTTACATTGATGTAATGATGTAAATTATCATTTAAAAATATAAAACAAATACATGCATATTCCCTATTGCTTTGATTTGTCAAGGAAAGTTATTGTGACAGGATACTAAAGTGTTTAAACATTATTGCTTGTGACTGTACCTACAGATTACTACAAAGTATTTATTAAAATACCACACCATAGGTGTCCTCGCTATCGTAGTGTCAACACAGTGGCAGTGACGGATTTAGGCTTACTGCCGTCCTAGGGCAGGACTGATAAGCCGCCCTTTTTGATCTACAAAATTCTAAGCATTCGAATTTACATTGTTATTAAAATTGTATATCTAGACGCTGTAATTGATTTATTAACATACTAGCTGACCCGACAGACGTGAGACTGACATAATTAAGTAATTTGCTACCATGGTTAAAAGTGTAATTGTGATGCGAAACTGTCAAACCAGCTACCGTACTCTCCTCTATTATTATTACCCACCCATTAAACTATGAACGAAAATATAAAAAAATCTACATCGGTAAGGATATAATAATAATAATATCTATGGACTTGTTACACTACGTACTAGACAACGGAAATTTATTTAATATTATTTATAAATTTAAGAATTAAGATTTTTATTAAACAAATATATAATGTAATACATAGATAAACATCCTTGATATCCCTGGCGCAACATCCGCTTATCCGAGCAATGTACCAATGCGCCAGCCTGGTCGTCAAATAAGGTTTAAATATTATTTTGTCAGTCACTCGCTCAACTAGAGTTACGCGCTGACTGCCTAAGGGTGCTTTTGTAAAGAAGCAGGTTCCCAGCGCCGACAATTTCGGCGCCGATCGGCGCTGGTCCGAGCAGGTTGCACTCGTATAAAGAAGCAGGCAAATCGGCCTGTAGTGACCATCATGTCGTCGACTTCATCGGACGACGACGTATTTATTTATATTATAATAATAGGATTAGTAGGATGTGAAAGTTTGTATGTTAATTAAAAGTGGAAATAGTATTAAAAAACGTGTATTATTTACAAATAGAACTAAATAGTAATTACGTAATAATATCAGTGTACTTNATGGACACCCTACGTGCCGGTAAATGCTTGAGCCGGCTCGAGTCGGCGCCGGGAGTCCGCGCGTGCTACCAGTACGCGCCGAAAACCTGCTTCTTTATAAGTGAGCCCATAAGATAATATTGCAAAACGTGTCAGCGCCGGTCGGCACCGACAATTTCGGCGCCGGGAACCTGCTTCTTTATAAAAGCACCCTAAGGGTCAACTCACACTAAAAGCGCGGCGAAGGGCAGCGAAGCGGAGCGCAGTTTATGTGTCATATGAATTTCAACTTTATTTTCACTTAGTAGGTAGGTACTTATTATCGAATTCTCGCGACTTCTGGAGCATTCCAGCGACTTCCCGAGCAGTCGCGGGAATCCGCGCGCCTTCCCTACCGGGCGGGTCGCTCCGCTTCGCTGCGCTTCGCCGCTCTTTCGGTGTGAGTTGACCCTAATAGTCCTTTGATAATTATTTCTAGATCTAAGAGCACACAAAAGATACAAAAGATGTTCTAGTTGTAAAATTTGTGACGTCACACTACTCTAAAGGTGACCAACTGTTACAACTAACAAGGACGGGGTCAAAAAATCATGAAATTAGTGTAACGTAATTTATGGATGGCCCCCAAGTCAAACTGATTTAGTCTCTGTATGTCTTTTCCCGCTCTTGCTTGTTTGCCTGTAAAATATATGGATAATTGTTAATTTTGTGAGATGTTAATTTTGTAGAGTAATTGTTTGACAATACTAGCGCAACTAGAGTCAGGTCTTAATCTTAATCTATGATAAATTTAAAAAAGTAATAGTAGATTGTTAACCTAGGGAGCAAAACACTATTTTTCAGGCGAGAGTGTTTT
>LUGF01048166.1:399583-420872 GCA_001625245.1 Calycopis cecrops | reverse complement strand
TCTAAATGTTATCAAATATCAAAACAGTTTTTAAGTACTAGTGGTCAATACTGCAGTGTTTAATATCGTGTAAATGTGATTTTGCGCTTAAACTTCATTATAAACTTAAAAAAAAAAACATTATTTATAAGTGAAAATGATTATAAACGTTAATTGGATGAAAAACGATCAAAATTGGCCTATACAGGGTTAGTTTTTGGTCACCGGCCATAATTAAAAATAAGGAAATAAACATAATTTCAAGGGTGTGTTTTAATTTTATCATCTTATTAGTAATATTTTGTTACATAAACATCGATATGAAACGGTCCGTAAATATACCTACGCGCATTAGCACCCGAAGAGTGTGTTGACCTCAACAGCTGATTGTGTTTCGTATCCATTGCGTGCGGCCGCAGTGTGCGCGCGGCGGCAACGATCAATTATGTTACCCACACGGTATTTATATTCGTACGGGACAAAAATATTTTTATAAATTATTTTTCTTATTTGTTTTATTTCATAAATCGAATGTATGTACTACTCGGCCGCGTTAACATGGCACCTGGCTTTTGATGTAAAAGACAAGTAGCGTTAGCATCACAGTTTTTTTTAAATTTCTTGTTACTTAAAAAAAAATATTTGTTATTGTTTTTTTTTTAGTTTTTAGTAGTTTTAGTTTTTGTTTTAACAGTTAGGTTTGGACGTTTTATTTTGTAACAGCTACCTACATAAATTTGTTATTAGAGACAGTGCGTTCTCCAAATTTAACACAAATGTTCACGCTCGAACATAATCGCGCATCATCACCAGATGGGGCAGCAGCGTTGCTGACTCTTTAAGACGCACACTAGTATACTATATTTGTACGTATATAGAACCACACTAGTAATAATGTATTGTATATAATGTAATCTTTATATGAATAAATTCTCTTTTACTTTTGACAACGATGTTGAACGATGTTAGAAAACTGGAAGAAGAGTATTGGACTAAAGATCGGCTTCAAGAAATTCATCAGAGGTTATTATAGCTATCACTTGGAGGTGAAGAATGCTTTGAGAGTGATACCGAGGACGACGAAAGTGAAAGCTCTGTTATGTCTGGCATAGAAGAGTTAGATTATGATTAATTGATAAAAATATGATAATTATCCTACAAATATTTTAAATGTGAATGTGTGATTGTTTGTACGCTATCACGCAAAAACTAGTCAACCGATCATTATAAAACTTTGGAACACATATTCCTAGAGGTTTTAGATATGACAGCATGGTTTTTATCAAAAAAAAATAATTAGAAGGGTCAAAAAAATTGCAGTGGCAGATATCAGAATTCTATTTTTATGTTAGTTTATTTTATTATTTTTTCTATTTTTTGTTATTATTTATTATTACTGTAGGTACAACTGCGCTGCCCTACTTTCTTCTCCCACCTCCATGGGCCACCTGCTACTTATCTCTTTTTATTTTTTCTATTTGTCTTTCTGACTGATCGATATTTTCGTCAGCCACCCTTTGTTTTATTAAATTCCAGATATGTTCGATTGGATTTAAATCGCAGTGGTAAGGTGGCGACGTACGACTTCGTGGCTATTGTCTCTCAATAATTCATCTACCACAATATATTTTTTTAAGTTTATTTATTTTTATCAATTGGTATAATTCTGGTTTGGTAATTGTGGCATCATAATTTATATTATTTTTTGTTAGCCAGCTTCGCATCTCAGTCTTCAGTGACGACTGGCATGGATTTTTTTCCGATTGTGTCGAATGGTACGGATCGTAAAACCGTATTCTCCACATGCATGTGCGCGAATTGAATCCATTTGAATCGAATGTCCATTGATATTTATTGAAGGGATTCAACAAATAAATGTATATTATATAATTCCTTATAAGTTTTGTTTCTCTATCTCCTGTACTAAATCTGTCCCTCCGTCCGGTGTAGCCATAGCAATAAGCTCTTATTAAAGGCTTAGCACAAAATAAATGTTGATATAATATCATATACTTACTTATAAAAAAAATATTTTTTATATGTAAATATTTTTTTTCACTCAGTACTATAAACGTCATCAATTGAGCCAGGTGCCATGTTAACGCGGCCGAGTAGTACCAAATCTGAAAATTTGGCCGGTGACCAAAAACTAACCCTGTATTTACAATGTAAACTAAGAAAAACTGGAGTTATGACAAATTTTATACTTGGCCAAGTTTCGGTGCCGCTGAGTGTGTGTCAGCCACTAGTTGGCGTGACAGTCTAGAACAGGCCTGTCCAACATAATTTTGTGGAGGGCCGGATTTGTAATTTTGTAACTGTAGCGGGCCAAGAAAAATTCAAAGTAAAATTAAATATAAATAAAACGACAATTTGAATGTAAATTGTTTTATTTGTTAAGGAAGAAAGCCTTTGTTTTACTTATCACTCTAAAAACTTTATTACTAATGAGATGTTTGACATTTTTCTGTTAGCACAATGTATCTATGTCAGCTGGTATTTTAGAAGCTATGCGCAGAATGCCTGTCAGATGATTGTCTGATAAAGACGATCTCGTTTTCGATTTATTACCTATATTTCATGCGACAAAAAAGCTGCTCGCAAATACATATATGTATGTACTACCAAATAAAGAAATTTGTTGAAGAGCTAATTTGGTAAGGTTTGGGTATTGGTTCCGATTAATATCTAATATATATAATTCTCGTGTCACAGTTTTCGTTGCCATACTCCTCCAAAACGGCTTGACCGATTCTCATTTTTGTGAGCACATTGAGTAGGTCTGAGAATCAGCCAACATCTATTTTTCATCCCGATATTCCCACGGGATCGAAAGTTACGCGGGTGAAACCGCGGGGCGCAGCTAGTATTTTTATAAAACTCAATTAATCCGTTCGGAAGGCAACTTTGATATGCCGTTTTTAGAAGAGAGTCACTTTGCAGTTCAATCAATTCCATCTGTACATTCAGCACAGCACAATCAATTTCAACTTCAAATGAATTTTGGAACACTTTCATGTTAGGAATTTGTAATTTGAAGTCTACGAATCTCTCTTCAAACTCGGAATGAGTTTGTTCAATCTTTGCAACAATGACACGTACTTGGCTAAGTCCAACATTTCTTAATTTCTGGCAGATAGAGTCTCCCAATGAACCAACTGTTTTTGTTCCAGTTATTTTTCTAACAATATAAGCTTCTTTGTGAAAGCTTGAATGTGTTCATATAACTGCGTGCATAATTGATCTTTTCCTTGCAGTTTTAAGTTAAGATCAGAGAGGTATTTAGTAATGTCAACCAGGAAGGCCAGATCAGCCAACCACTGCTCATCAGTTAGGAAATCAATTTCTTGATCTTTGTTTTCAAGAAAAATCTTTACTTCGTCTAGCAACGAATAGAATCGTTTAAGTGTGGATGCTCTACTGAGCCAGCGAACGCGACTGAAGTACACGATGTCTTCGTGATCTGAACCGACATCAGACAGAAAAGCCTGGAACGGTCTGTGATTCAGTCCTCTTGCACGTATAAAATTAACTGTCTGCACTACTTTATCCATCACGTGTTTCAACTCAAGTACGTTTTGCACACAGCTGTTCTTGATGAATAATACAATGATGCTGTATGATTGTATGTGTGACGTTCTTGCGCATTAAAGCTACAAAACCACTCGTTCTTCCTGTCATTGCTGGCGCACCGTCTGTAGTCGATCCGCAAAGATTTTCGATTCGTAGTTCATATTTTTCTATGCAACTCTTTACTTCTTCGTAGATATCTTTTCCGGTGGTTGTGGCTTTAATTGAACGCAAATCAAGCAATTCCTCGATCACGGTATAGTCTTCTGTTACCCCTCTTATAAAAACTGCCAACTGTGCGGTATCTGATACATCAGTACTTTCGCCGAGTGCGAAACTGTTAAAAACACATTTCTTCAATTGCGTTTTTAAAGACGATTCAATATCTTTGGTCATGTCATCAATTCTTCTTGGTATGGTTTGATGCGACAAGCTTATATTTTTAACTAATGCTTTTTGCTCCGGACACGCTACCGATGCAAACATCTCCAAGCATTCCTTGACAAATTCTCTGTCTGATAGGGGTTTGCTTCGCTTGGCAATTAGGTATTCTGAACATCGCCTGTTGACCGATCATATTTTTTTTCAACGAATTCACCTACTCGATCGATTCTAATTTGACCTTGGTATTCATCGTATTTAGAAACGTGTTTTGTGAAATAATGCCGGCTTTATATCGTACTCCCTGCAAACTGGTATTTTTTCATGACATATGAGGCACAGTATGTTACCATTTTGTTCTATGACAAAAAAGGTGTTAGTCCAACTGTTTTTAAATATTTGACATTCTGTGTCAACTTTTCGTTTTTTTTTCTGATGACATCATGTTCTGCAACAAACACAAATCAACACTGCAACACATGAACCAAATCGCCAAAAGAATCTTCACTAAGTCCATTATAATCGCTTGTATCGCCCTTAAGTATTCGCTGATCTTCGCTTTGTTTCCGAACTGGAATTGTATCTGCACGTTTACCGTTAGCGGTATTTATACGCGCCAGTTATCTATATATATATATATAAAACTCAAACGTGACATAGCCAGCTATCAACGCACAGCCCAAACCACTGGACGGATCAAGCTGAATTTGGCATCCAGGTAGATGTTACGACGTAGACATCCGCTAAGAAAGGATTTTTAGAAATTCAACCCCTAAGGGGGTGAAATAGGGTGTTGAAGTTTATATGGATTTCGCGGTTGAAACCGCGGGGAACAGCTAGTCAATCATAAACTTTCTAGAAACGTATCGAACATACACCTAGAATAGTCGACTCAAGGTCACACATACGCGATCGTGTCTTGTTTTTGCTTATCGAATTTCAGCTCTATGTAGCACTTATAGAAAGCGAGTTTTCAATGCGATGCGGATCTGGGTGAGTAGTCGCGCGGTCCTAATCCACACCATACACGCGCGCGTCTCACTTGCTTCGCCGGCCGACTGACTATTGGATGGATGGATGTGCGTGCGCTCTGTGGCTCTGCGTGGATGTGGGTTCGGTGAGAAGGGATGGGAGCTCGCGGGCCGGATGAAGGGCCTACGCGGGCCGCATTGTGGCCCGGGGGCCGTATGTTGGACAGGCCTGGTCTAGAAACTCGTTAACTATAGGAGTAGTACAGGCACGTCGCGACTCGCGAGGAGAGCGTTAGTTATGAATTTATGACGACCAGGTTGGCGCAGTGCGGTGGTACAAGGCTCGGGTAAGCGGAGCATTTTGCGCCAGGGGTCGCGGGTTCGAATTTCGTATTTATATACACCGTGAAATTATAATGGTTCTCGAGCCGAAGAATACGAATTTGGAATAACTTATAGCACCAATAAAAACGGGTAAATCAATTGTAACGTCAATTATAAAAGAGTTTCAATTTTCATTTTTAATTTTTATTCTTTCGAATTGGTAATAGTACCTACAATTCTTTAAACGTGTATGAATGATCAGCTGTTACGTAACAACTTCTTCTACCTGCCGGCAGGCGGCGCACGGCGGACGTAAATACTAGATGGTTTCTGTTTTTCTTTCGTAGGTACTTTATACTATTAAACATGATTATTCTTATCATAAGAGATAATCAGATAGAGATAACAGAATTTTATGTATTACAGGCATATTTAAAAGTCGGATCTATCTACGAAATAATTAACTTACTTACAGATTATGAAATAAATAACTTCTCTGTTCACTTGTTCTCCGTTCAATACACGTTTTAAGCTATTGTTTTTAAATTTTTCAATGTACACATCTCTATCACTTTTTAATTTATCAAATGTTTTCACTATCGCACTGCGTAGTTTCATCACGATTATCAAACCATAAGAAAAACTCCAAGGGTGTTCCTGGGACAAACCTACATAAGCCATTACATAATACCGATAGCCGCCAGGCCATGGTGGAGAAGCCGTTGGGTTGCAGACAATATGGTGCTTGTCGTGGGGACTTTCTCTGGCTGGAAATACATACGCCGGGCCTCTTGTAAATTGTAATTGCCAATAGCATACCACTGTACCATTGCTAAGTACTCCACGTTTGAGTATTCGTAATGACGACTCATTTTCACGAAATAAACACAAATCACAAAGAGAAAATCACAAACAGAACACACGAACCGCGCGCCCGCCGCGGCGAAACTGATGCCGGCCGATGAGGCGTGGGCGCAGGGACAGAGACGACAGAGTCCAATGCTATGATTGGCTAAGTCGCGCGTTTGCCGTTTGCTAATTATGATTGGCCGAGATTTATTTGATGTGAATTTATGAATGAGTGGATAGTAAAATAATGTAGCACCTCCGATTTATTGCCCTTACTATGAGTTCTCACGTTTTCAAACGCTAGCGATATAACTATCGACTACTATTTAATAAAAAAAATAGTTATTTTAATAAATTAATATTATACATAGGTTCTGTTATTGATATATAAATCAAAATTTTCTTTTCGAGGATGACTTTAATTTCACGCTGTATGTATTATATGTATTTCCATAATAAAAATCTTAAATATATAAAATTTCTTAAATTTATAAAATATATTGTTCGTTGTCACAATTCCTTACGGTACTTACCATAGGGCTAGACTAACGCAGTGCGATAAGTCCACAGATATTATTAATATTATTTATATGACGGCGACTGTACTTGTGTCTTGCGTGACACGTTAGTTATGACTGCGACTGTACTTGTGTCTTGCGTAGCACGAGCACGCGAACGCGGACTGAGCGGCCGCGGCGGCCTGTCGGCGCTGGTGTCGCGTGCACACGTTGGCCACGCCCTCGTCGTCGTCGTCGAAGACGCGGACGGGCGCGCTATTGCCGCGCCGGTGCGAGCGCGACAGCGACGCAAACGTCGGCGCCGCCACTCGCTCCACCTACAACGTGTTTATTTGTAGTTATCTTTATATTATACTTGCTGTTACTCGCGGCTTCGCGCGCGTTGTAAAAAAAATATTTGTACATATTTCGAGCCTATAGCACTCTTCAGTCCTTCAACTATCTCCATACTAAATATCACATCGATCTGTTGAACGGTGTTTGACGTGAAAAAAGAACAAAGAAGCTAACAAACAAACACACTTTCGCATTAATAATGTCAGTATAGATGTATTTTAATTTCTAAACACCAGCAAACTCTCAGATATAGATAGATAGCATCTTTAATAACAACATTTGTTCTACAAATTCGCTATTTTTTTCAAACATTTATACAGGGTTGATAAGAGCGAGAGGCATTAAATGAAATCACACATACTATAATTGCCTACAGTTAATCCGAAACTATTAAGAAAAAGTTTACAACAAATATACGAAAATACTCTTTTCAAACGTATTAAATAGCGAAAAAATGTTATCACTCTTTGTTACGGGTTGCTACAACGAGCACGGGGTGAATGACCCCGGCCGGCCATAGTCGGCGCTCAGTTGCGATACAGTGTACGAAGTGAGAAAAAACTTAAAAAAAATCCTGTGGCTAAACTAATGCTCCGACTGATCTGATAATTAATAGTTGTGTACCCTAGCAGTTATACACTAAATATGTGGTTTCATTTTTTTTTATTTTTTTTTTTAATGATATATGAGGGCAAACGAGCAGCCGGAGCCATTTTCATGACTACCGACGCCCACAAACATCCGCATAGAGGCTATACAGATGCGCTGCCCTCCTTTCTCCTCCCAACTCCATGGGTCATTTAATGCCTCTCTCTTTTATCAACCTTGTTTAAGAATTTAATTTTGCTACAGAGCGTTATAAGTGCATCACCTACCTACTCAAGATAAGGTCGACAAACCCGTGACGCGTGCGGCCGGGGGGCGCGAGGGGTGTCGGGGGGTCTACCAGCTGTCCACATGTGCGGGCCGCGCGGAACTTACAATAGTCACCTAGTACATTGCAAATTTTAAAAAATCATTTAAAATTAATTTATTGTCTATGTCTATAATTATGTCAAAGGTGGTAGAACACATGTTATTGTAAAATATGATATCTGAGAGATTGCTGGTGTTTTAAAAAAAACCCTGTATGCTGATATTATAAGTGAAAGATTTTTCAATTTCATTATATCGAATAGGCTATTTCACCAATCTCAACCATTCCTTCAATAATGAAGCAGCTGTGGTATCAGTACGTGACATACTCAACCAATTTCGCTGCAATGCAACACGTCGCCCTCACTCCATGTTGCTTAACTCTAACGCCGCCTTCCGTCGCTTAAGCCCGATTTACATTTCAAATTTCAATAAGTACAGTAGCGAGCTAAGAAATCAGCCAGTCAAGTATTAAGTGGCGTCCAAGCATAGGCGGGTTTAGTAGTCGCGTCGTCAGTTAATTTTCTCCTTTGATTCGTTTTAACTCAGAAAATTGACTAAGTATTATTGAATACCATTTCACGTGCTATATTAAGAGAAATTATATCAATACTTTTAGAACACGTTAAAAATGAAATAGTAGGTCCACAAACTTGTGCACTGTACTAAACCCGGCCGTATACATGCCGGCTGGTTAGTTGGTAGGGGTGCGGGAGCGCGCGGGAGGGGCAATACCGCACTTGACTCGCCGAAAAATAGAATCGAGATCTATTTAAGTCAACTTAATGGACCACTTACAACTTAACTCACTTTTACCGTTCACGTGACAATAGCAACTTAACTCGCCGATGATGCAAGTTAACTCGCTACTGTACTTGTTAAAATGTAAATCGGGCTTTAGGCCGCGACTTCTCCGCGTCCGGTCGCTTGCGCCGCTGCACGCACGTCGTCTGCGTGAACAGCCCGCGCTCGTCTCACACGTCGCTTACCTCGAACGCCGCCTTCCGTCGCTTGGGCCGCGGTTTCTCCGCGTCCGGTCGCTTGCGTCGCTGCACGTTCGGCGCCTGTGTGAATAGCCCGCGTTCCTCCGCCACTTGGATCATGTACTTGGCGTCCATGCGCGTTATCTCCTGTCAAAATAACATGTTAGCAAGAGGAAGTGCCTCACTGCATGCATGCATGTTGTCGAAATGGGCCGGCACGTTCAGAGAGGTACCGGTCTTTTACACTATAAACCGTAAAGTGCCAGTTATTGTCGCGATTCGAGCATTTCAGGGATGTAGCAATGGGGGATATAAATTCGTCTGCGTAATAATTGTACGGATGTCTGTAGTCATTTAAAGGGCCCGCCCGGTTGTCTCCTTGTTTCTTTGTCCTTGTGCTATAAAAATATCAGTAGGTAATTATAAAATAAGTAGGTAGTAGTAGTAATTCACCATAAAATTACTAGTTGATTGGTTAGTAGGTTAATTGGTAACATGAAAGGGTTAAACTTGTTCTTATTAGGCTATATACCAAATAATCGAAAAAATTGAAGCCCTTTCTTATGTAGGCATATACAATGATAACATGAATGAAATTGGCTCCGATTTCTTGTTTGCCATAAAAATAACATTGTTAGTTTTGTTACAGTTTATGAGGACAAACGAGGAGCTTGGACTTAGATAGGTAACTATTCATATTTTGCTATGATATGCTATATAATACTATACAGGATTATTTTTTAGTAACCGGCCAAATTTTCAGGTTTGGTTCCGAATTAATAATACATTCGATTTATGAAATAAAAAATATAAAAAAATAATTAGATACAAATACTTTGTCCCATCTTGTAAAACATATTTCTTGGTCACCACGTGCATCACACTCGCGACTCACGGTCGGCCGACGTCACTGACCTTGAAGGCGATACATTTCGTGTAAGAACAACAATCTATGTATTTTTAAGGACCATTTCAAATCGATTTTTATTTAACAAAATATTACAATTAGACGATAAAATTTAAAACACACCCTTGGAATGATGTTTACTTCCATAATTTTAAATTTGGCCGGTGACCAAAAAATAATCCTGTATACATAATAGTATGGTTGGCAACCCTTTTTTTTGTTAACGCAGGATAATACCAGGAGCCTGGGTGGCTCTTGGTAGCAGGCTCGGCGTTTGATTGCTCCTACCGACTAAACCTCCTCCGGCTGAAGGCACCCGCTTTAAGCGGAGGGTCCTGCATCTGCAGGCTACAGGATCCCTCCAGCGACAGTCTGGCCTCGGCGAACCGGCCAGACACGGTTGGCAACCCTAGGTTGGCCGACAAAGTGTAAACTGATGGAACCTCAAATACAGGATACTATCTAAGCTTTATTCTACAACACAGATATTACGTCTAAAATGACAATTGTTACCAACCTGTCTTTGAATCAAGCCGAGGTAGCAGCCATCTCTATCTAAAATATAATCGATATCCAGGCCATTCCCCAGGTTTGGCAGCTCGTGGACTTCGAATAAGTCACAACCGGGGACCTGGAAAACAATAAAACGAGTATAGTATCAAGATTTATTATAAAAAGGTCCTGTGCCATATACGCGTGGACTTAGTACCTATGGATTAATTTAGACGCAGTAACGAGAAGTTTTTTTTTTAATTAAGGATGGCCAACAAGGCATGCATAACACGTACACCTATATACAGGATGTCCCGTAAGGAGTGAACCAACGGTATGTGGGAGATGGAAGGAATCATCACAAATATGGAACCAAAAAAAAATTTTGTCTAAGCCTAATAGTTTAAAAGATATGATTTTTTAAAATTTTTTTTAATGCATATTTTGAATTCCTTGATAAAATAAATAAATTTCTCTTAAATAAAATTCTAAATTTTTTTTTGGTTCCATGTTTATTATGACTGCCTCCATCTCCCACACTCCCTTGGTCCACTCCTTACGAGACATCCTGTATATAAAACTCAAACGTTACATAGCCATCTATCAACGCACAGCCCAAACCACTGGACGGATCAAGCTGAAATTTGGCATCCAGGTAGATGTTACGACGTAGGCATCCGCTAAGAAAGGATTTTTAGAAATTCAACCCCTAAGAGGGTGAAATAGGGTGTTGAAGTTTATATGGATTTCTTAAAAATTAACAGCGGGTTAAACCGCGGGGCACGGCTAGTTATCATATAATTTTTCTGTTGTAATATGTAAGTGTGTAATAAATCTTACAATTATAGTGGTTTTTAATAAGCAATTGAAGTCGAATTACGCCGACACGACAGGAAAGGTAACTCTCGCTTACACTACACCGACAAGTGACAGTTCTGCTGTCGCGATTAATATAGTGAGTGTCCGGTGGCCCATTGAGGGGGACGAGGAAGGGAAACGCAACTGTAAAACCTGTCACCTGCCCATCTATGGGTAGTCAAGAAAATTTCTCCGACTGCACATTTGGTCACCCTACAGTATGAAAAAAAAACTACAACAAGCCTTTCTTTAATTGGTGCTGCTTACGACCCTTGCATTGGTGAGATCGAATCATAGAGATATAAAGAAAGAATAGAGAGGCAGTAACGGCACGGCCGGCGTGGTACATTATTGCCAAAAGGACAGCATCGTTCAAATTCGTTCTCAACAGTTCTCAGTCTATAATTGACAAGCGTAGATGTGACATCTACATATTTTTCCAAAATTTCTAACTGTTCAGTGATTATGTGCAAAAATAGAAGTAGATCAAAGAAATTCAAGAATTGTGGCGTCACATACCATCGGCAAGTACTCAGAAAAATTACATTTAATGTATTTCAAATAAAAATTAAAAAATTAGACAAAAAATGTCATCTTAAATTGCAAATAGATCAAACGTTTTAAGCGTTTATCATGTTTAAAATGTTTTGCCTGTTAAGTATTGCCCTATGTTATGTCAAGTCCATTCGGAACACGTGTTCCATAATTAAATAAATAATAACAATAATTTGACGATCAGGCTAGCGCAAAGGTACAGGGCTCGAATAAGCGGAGCATGTTGCGCCAGGGGTCGCGGGTTCCAATACGGCGACGCCGGAAGTGCCCTGGGTTTTTTTAGTCCGGGCTTCTCTCCCGGCAAGTCCTACATACCCCACATCGCCCCCGCATTTTCCCCAGGAATAAAAAAAAAAAAGAATTGGTCGCGGGTTCAAATCCCGCCTTGGTCGTGGATGTTTATCTATGTATTGTATGTATTTCGTTTCTCTAGTACTCGTAACAGAAGCCCTTACGGTACTCACCAAGGGGCTAGACTAACGTATTCTAAAAAAAATGCTACAATAAATGCTTACGTAAATGTTTGGATAGTCCTCGTCCGGGTCGTGGGGCGGTGGGTTCTCCACCGGCAGCGCCGGTATGGGTCTCGCTTTCGTGGTGTGCGGTCTTTCCTCAACAACACCATCAGGTTGTCTCTTCAGGAGGTCATCTTTGGCGGCGGAAGCTTTAATGGTGGTTGAACACTGTGTCATGTTCATGGCGTAGTCGTCGCTGTCCATGTCGGATTGTGACAGTGTCTGATACAAGGTCGACATCGACGTGGCCCTGTTTGTGTCTACGTCTTTGATTTGCACCTGAAAAAGCAGTTAAAGATTTTAAAGAAACATATGCTTTGGCTGATGCAGACTTCTATGTCATTAACGGCCAACGAGGAACGTCATCTGATGGTAACTGCCCATTGATTTCCCCATAACCTACATTCCCTCCCACGGACCCTCCGATTGTGGAATGAACTCCCTGCCGAGGTTTTCCCAGAGGGCTACAATATGGGGTTCTTCAAGAGGGGAATCAATAGGTTCCTAAAGGGTCGGCAATGCGCATGTGATGCCCCTGGTGTTGCAAGCGTCCATAGGCTACGGTAACTACGTACCATCAGGTGGGCCGTATGCTTTTTTTGCCACCATCGTGATATAAAAAAAAAACATACAACCTACATGCAACATAGTAGCGTAATTTCTGTCTTCCACTGTTGAGTGACATTATATTCTCATTGCCGGTGCTTCACCGCACACTTATCAACTCGTAAAGGGATCGGCACAGTATCGCCTTCGTTTTTCGATGCGAGGCGATTACGTACCGGTTTCCATTAGTGTGCCTTGCAGTATGGAGTTTCATGCAAAGAATACTCCTCGAGGTGATACGGTTACGATCCCTTTCCGAGTTGAAAAGTATGCGGTGACCATTAGCTAGCAGATTGGGCGTGGTTAAAACAACAATATACCTTCATACCACTGTCTGCCTACTCTAGTAGACGGGAAATACCTACATAAAAAGATGTGTGTTTTCTTTATAATGTGAAAATAAAACTAACAGAGGTTATAAGTGATCTGTACTACTAACAAAACAAGGAGTCTTTGTTACTTGACTAATAAATAAATAATAATAATATAAAATGAAACCAAAGTTAGTAAGAGGTAGTGCCACACTGCATGCATGCATGTAGCCGAATTGGGCCGGCACGACCTGGGAGGTAGCTCTTGCTTACACGAAACCGACGTAAAGTGACAGCTGTGTTGTCGCGTTTCGTGCTGTGTGTAAGTAGGCGGTGGTCCATGGAGGGAGGAGGAGGAGGAAAGGGGGTAACGCGTCTATATAGCCTCTATGCCAGTCTTTCCTAAAGTGGGCGATAACGCCCCCTTGTAGGCACTAGATGCTCAGAGGGGGGCGGTAAGGGGCCAGAAACGACATAATTGTCTTTGAATATCAAGGTGTAATAACTAATAAGGGGGCGATGCGAAGTAACTGATTTTCAAAGTGGGCGTTAGACGAAAGAGTTTGGGAACCTATGTTCTATGCGGATGTCCATGGGCGCCGATTGCTCGCTTGCCCCCTTATGCTAAAAAAGTTACAGGTCAAATAATTAACAGAGATAAATGCGGTGTTACTTCAATGTTGTGCTTGTTGTTGATGAGCAGGTGCCGCTCCCTCGCCAGCCTGTTCGCCTCGGCCACCGCGCGCTTCACCTGCATCGCATTCTCAGCCTCCAGGGACGAGTGGGTCTCGTACAGAATCAGTTGGATCTATAACGGTTGCCCAAATAAAATGAAATGCACTGAATATTCTTAGGATAATACATAGGTGTGCAAAACTAGAGCCATCTTTTGGCCAGATCGATCGCATCTGTGTATAAGCTATGCGGATGTCTATGGGCGTCGGTAGATATGAAAATGGCTCCGACTGCTCGTTTGCCCCCTTGTACTATAAAAAAAAAAAAAAGAAAAGAAAACGACTGGCGAAAAAATGAATGGTCGGGTTGGAATTTTTTTTTAAATGTTTTATGGCAAACGAGTAGTCGACGCCATTTTTATGATTACCGACGCCCATATACATCCGCATAGAGGCTGTACAGATGCGCTTCCCTTCTCTCCACCTCCACCGGCTACTTGCACACCGCACAAAACGCTACAGCACAGCTGTCACTTCACGCCGGTTTGTAAGGAAAACATAATAAATAGGCCAGGAAAATTTCCTGGGGACCCCTTTGAGGACTCCTGTCCTAATAAAACCACTTAAATAATATCTTTTTTACTATACGCATCATTACAACCGTGCCGGGAGTACCGAATATTTCAAACAAAATTTTTTAGTAGTTACTTTACGGGTCTTAACACGATGAAATATTTATTTAAGTCCGCCGAGTGAGTCGTGACCCTGGCTGGTGTGACCCGGTCGATACGTTGAGCAAAAGGTACACAGGGTTAGTTTTTGGTCACCGGCCAAATTTTGAGGTTTGGTTCGGAATCAATAATACTTTCGAATTATGAAATAAAAAAAGTAAAAAATAATTAGATAGAATTACTTTGTCCCATGTTATAAACATATTCCTTGGTCACCACGTGGCATTTAGCTCGCGTGTCGCGTATCCCGGCGTCCTTGACCTTGAAGTCGATACATTTCGTGCACGAACAACGATGCATGTATTTTTAAGGACAATTTCAAATCGATTTTTAATTAACAAAATTACAATCAGACGATAATATTTTTTAAAACACACCCTTGGACTTGGAATGATGTTCACTTCTTTATTTTAAAATTTGGCCGGTGATCAAAAACTAACCTTGCATATATGTTTGGTGCTGGTAGGTATATTAAATAAATATTTTATCGTGTTAAAGCAAATAAATCAACAAAATGTGTAACTGACGCGAACATCTCAAATAAAAATATACCTGCGGTTTTGACATTAGAGTCTTCAACGTTTTCTTCTGTTCCTCCAGAATGGTCTGCACTCGAGTCTGACCCTCGGAGTCGATCACAGACTCCGTCAGTATCTGTAAGTATATAAAATGTTCGTTTTTCTCTAGTCTCTAGTGAGAGAGAGATAGAGTCTAGGCACCACCAGCGCCCATTTACACCTCGCATAAATATATGCAACATACAAGCATCCGCAAATATAAGTTTGTCAACTTTTGTAAGTGGTGGCCTGATGACCTGGTGAAGGTCATGGTGCTCTCTGGAGAAGGCTTACGTCCAGCCGGCCACGTTTTCTGGCTACAAACGATGATGACTTTTACATGTTGTTATGCAACTGCTTTTAAGAAACCTAGGCGTGCAAGTTTGCCTCGCCCTTGATTAGATTTCTTTTAAATTTTAAATGAAATAACATACTCAAAATAATAATAATAAGAGGTAGTGCCACACTGCATGCATACATGCTGAATTGGGCCGGCACGACCGGGGAGGCACCTCTCGCTTACACGATAAACGATCGGCGTAAAGTGACAGCTATGCTGTCGCGTTTCGTGCGGCGTGTAAGTAGCCCGTGGGCCGTGGCCCATGTAGGTGGGAGGAGAAAAGAGTGCAGAGCATCTGTATAGCCTCTATGCGGTTTTCTACGGGCGTCGGTAGTCATGAATATGGCTCCGACTGCTCGTTTGCCGTCCGAGACCATAAAAAAAATAACCTAAAAATGTTTCTCTATAAATAACAATAGATTATACCCTACATATAAATAACGAACGCATTCAAATGAGTGTCTACTCACCTCGAGCATCGCCAAATCCCCGCCGCGCCCGCACACCAAGTCTATCGGATCCAAGACGGCCGAGTACGAGTTGGGCGGCGTGGCTAAAGCCGCTACCACACCGGTGAGCGCGATCGTGACGTTGGCGCTCTCGCAGTGCACCGCCTCGCGCAGCACGCACACCGCCGCGTCCGACTGTATCACCTCCGACGCCGGAATGCCCAGCTGGCGGAGTGCACACACGTAACTCTCCACCCTGATGCATACAGACAATCGAGAATTACACAGATAATCTACAATACTCACTTTGAAATACTCCATCATATTTCAACATTACCAGACTTTTTCGGATCAGTCTAGGTCAACTAGTGATGCGACTCGAGTCACTCGAGTGAACTCGTCGCGCCGAGTACACTCGAGTCGCCGAGTGAACTCGTCACTCGAGCGACATTTTCACTCTCTTTTTTACTCGAGTATAACTCGAGTGAAGGAACAATCTTACTCGAGTGACTCGAGTCGTAAATTCCTACTCGAGTCGCATCACATAACTGGCTACCATGTTATCCGTCCCATCTTTAAATTAATAAAATGACTAGAAGGTATAACTCAATACTAATGTTTTGCTTTTCACCGTTGTACATCTCTTCAAACCGTATGTACTTCAATATTAGGTTCTGGTACTTCAATCTAGGTATTAGGTTCTTCTTCACGCTTTTGATGTCTAAGTTTCAACGAATTTCTCTCATTAAGTATTTACAATCAAATTACTTTCACGGATTTTGTCGCTGCTTATTTAGTTATATAATTTATGCACACTAAAAACATACATCATAAACTTAATCCAAAATGCTGGCACTAAAGTATTACTTATTTCATTTTGGAATTTCTTTCAGTAGACCATTTTATATTTTCTTTATTTTCGAAAGTCACAGCTACAACCGACTAAGATTTGGTAATGTGAAATTTTCTCCCAGACGTGAAGAAACCGTGGCGCAAGAGATGCTGGGCCCTCCCCGTTTACTCGGAAGCCGACAAGGGGTTCTCTCTGCGATGAGAGGGATATCACGAATAAAAGTGAAGTTAATATATTTAATTGGGGTTTCGACTTTTATTTATATCCTACATACATTAAATATCTACGGACAATAAAACCCGAAATAGTCCGACCATTAGTAGTCCTCGCCGCGATAAATTCGAATAACAATCGACATGCTACTAAGTTAAAAGTACAAGTTGGTAGTTAAAGTTAATACGATTGCCTTGTAACAATCTAATAATGTCGATTGTTAACGAATAAACGGAACAAACGACAAATTCGATAAATTTTAGCAGTAATCGTCCATCGCTAGCTCCAACAGTACCTGTCCCCAGCCCCGAACACGACGAGCCGGCCGAGCTCCGGAGTGACGGGCGCGGCGGGCTTCTGCGCCCGCATCGCCGCCGCCAGCTCCCGCAACTGCGACGCGAGGTACGCGGAGCACCGCGGGGACGAAGCGTGCGTCTGCGCGACCACGCCGCTGAGTGAGTTCGCTCGCAGCGCGCGGCACAGTGTGGACGCACCTTCACAAAATTCGCGCTCCTGTGAAGTGTTTTCATTGAAAATCTCATCCGATAAGTCCAAACACCCAAGACAATTTTAGCTTTTTCCTTGGGTTCTCTCAGATATCAAAAAGTCGTTTAAATATCCAATATAGTGCCGTCGCTGCGTTAAGCGGGCGCACAACTTATTGCTCAGACTGTACAAGCACGGTGCGTGTAACTCGGATGCCGTAGTACAAACTCCGTCGCGCGGACACGCGAGCGTACACCGCGCCGTCGCCCGCATTACGCAGCGCTGCTCTCCGTATTATATTATTATACTCCTTGACGCTGCTCTAAGTATGAAATTACATGAAACAAGCCTGCGAGGCGAACTCCCGCGCCGTGCGTCCACTTTTTTTTTTTTTTTTTTATGGTATAGGAGGGCAAACGAGCAGTCGGAGTCATTTTCATGACTACCGACGCCCACAAACATCCGCATAGAGGCTATACAGATGCGCTGCCCTCCTTTCTCCTCCCACCTCCATGGGCTACCGGCTACTTACACACCGCATAAAACGCGACAGCACAGCTGTCACTTTACGCCGGTCTCGTGTAAGCGAGAGGTACCTCCCCGGTCGTGCCGGCCCAATTCGACTGCATGCGAGCATGCAGTGTGGCACTACCTCTTACAAAAACGCAGCGACGGCAGATAAAGTCCCTACAATAAAGTTTTAGGCGAGATACTCCGAGTAAAGGAATACTCTTTGTCTTAGAGTAGGGAGAGAGGAGGATTAAACTTTTATTGGCGGTTAGACTTGTGTTCACTATTACGAGTCGGAAGTCATCGAGGATGCGTCTCCTTCCAGCACCCCACTCAGGTGGCGTTCCCCAAATCTTTGAAGCAGGCTTTGGTACCCGATATCTACGTTTTTGACGCGACCGCTCTGATCCATTCAACTATCTTTGCTTTCCAATTTCAGCAGTTACAGTGTAATTTAAATCGGAAGGCAGTCGTGGGGGACGCCCTAAGTGATGCAGAAATCCTCCGTCGTCATCCAAACAATAGGTGACGTCAATGACCTGCCGGTCCGGCATCGCCTGCGCGGAGCTCTCCAGTCCACAGAACACATATACTCAAGAGCTCCAGTCTCAAATCTGCACGCCCGCGCGCATGTCACTCGTTCCGTTTGTGCCCGCTACGATCATTAATGCTTACGCTTATTCTTGCTATAAACTCTCGAACTACCATTCTGTGCTATGTGCTTGTGAACTTCCTACTTCTGTGACTTTCTTCCATGCTTTCCTTCTGAACTCAACTATGTACTGATGATTGCTACAATATACGAAGTAAACATGTTGTAATTCATTTGCTGCCTAGTACCAGTTTATACTCAACAAACACATAACTATACATGCAAATAATTTATATTGTATTGTAATGCGACATGAATAACATATAAATTTTCCTTTTTTTTATATAGTTTTAGTATTGACAATTATTTATAATGACATAATTTATCAAATTTATTTTTAATTAATTATTTTCTAATTGTTACATTAAGTTTTATTTTTTTATATTCACACACTGTTCATACGGTAGAATGTATGGAAACAATAATTATTTGTAAAAACACCTACACATATTACTATGTTCATGTGACTAAATAAATGATTAAATGATTATAAAATCTTTAATCGCGTCTGGCAAAGAACATCAGGACTGTCATCTACCTTATCTTCGACTCTATTTTTATTGATCTAGTCGCTTGACAGCGGTACAACTAACCTGCAGCACAATGATGCCGTCTTTGACTAGATCCATCTCCCCGATGCTCATGTCGTCAGGCGGTCGCAGTGTCATAAATCTGTAATAAATATAAGTAGGTGAGTAAAATTAGGACAATGATAGGACACCGGTGTATGCCAGTTCAGTACTTGGATTTGTCTAAAGCATTTGACATAGTTTCTTACTCTATTTTGGTTCAAAATCTTAGGAATGTTACAGCATTAAGACCGAAAGTTATCGCCTTGTTTCTGTATTGGTACGCAAACCAACTTAACATGGTGAGGTGGGGAAATTAATACAGCGAATCATACAAATTAAAGTGACGTAACACACGGAGGGCTTTTTTTTTTGGTGAAGCAGGGTAACGCCATTACGCACGCTACCCAGGAACCTGGGTGGCTCCCGGGAACAGTCGGCTCGGCGTTTGAGTGCCCCTACCGACTAAACCCCCTGCGAGTGCCTTTAGCTGCTTTTGAGTGGAGGGTCCCGGATCTGCAGGCTACAGGACCCCTCCAGCGACAGGCTGGCCTTGGTGAAAGGCCAGACTGCTCCTCCTTAAGGGACTGGCTGGCCTCTATTTTACCAGTTCCTATGGCGTCGTGCCTGGGTGGACCAGGTTTCCATCCCGGCGCGACACGAGTGAAGAGGAACTACTGGAGACTCATCGGATAGCGCCTTCTTCGCTCCCCCGGCCGCCGTCTCTAACCCGCTCATCAGCCTCCTTCTGGGACATTACTGTCTCACAGAAGGAAGCCAACGTCTGATAGGACACGTCATTGTCGAGCATCGCCGTGAAGGTGCTCGCCAGAGATAAGTCCCCTCCGATGACCGACGTCAGATCGTGACGCAGCGCCTCCCATCTCGGGCACACCGCGAGGGTGTGCTGGGCGGAATCCACCGCCGTGCCACAATCGTGACATACAGTCGTCGGCTCCCTGTGGGCCGTCCGACACAAGTAATCACCGCAGCAGGCATGCCCAGTGATCACCTGCGTCAGACGGAAGGTGAGGAGTCTGCGCCGCCTGCACATCCACTGCTCTAGGACCGGGCATGCCATACAGCTGCCGTGCCAGATCCTCCCCCCACCTCCGCATGAACGCCGCCTGCGCTATACGGCGAATCCCCAGCATCCCGTCAAGCATGGGGTTCTCTTCGTGAGCCCTCCTACCCGAGATGTAGGAGCACATCTTGGCAAGAATGCAAAAATGCATATCCTCGGTTATTCGGGGGACTTTTTGTACGCGGTACTTTTAATCCCTCGTTTGCGTTACTCAATACAGTTGTAAGCGTTCTATTTTAGCGGACAAAAAAGTCCGTGGGCTAAAATCCCTTGTCTGCGCAGGATAAGAGTGAATTAGTCACTTTTGTAAGTTAACTACTTACAAAAGTGACTAATAATAGGTGGACAACGCGTGGACCACGCGTAGTACGTGTGTCGTACACTTTCAACTTACATATTTGACTAATACATTCGTAAGAAACACAACATAAAGCTTTTCATGCCATACGTCGAGTTGAGTTGGAGTGGAGTCAGCGTGGAGTCGTTATAATGTGCGAACACCTTTAATCGACAGTGTGGCGATAACTTCAGCTACGCCGACGATAATGTTCCTTTATCCCTTTGTTACGTCACTTTACAATATCAGGTATACTTATATTTTCATCAGGTTACAAATAAAGGCGTGTAGCCAACGCCTTATCTGCCGTATCAGGTATACGCGCCCGCCCGCGCCGGGCCGCGGGGACCCCCAACGTGTGTTGGCAAACATTTTTAAATATTTTTTTTTTCATTTAAGAAATGACAAATTTCTTTTTTTACCGCGTAAGGCGTGCGTTCAAACGTTGCAACGTTAAAAAATTAAAAAATATGTTACACCGGCTACTAACAAATCGCACGAAACGCGACAGGGACGCTGTCACTTTACGCCGGGTTCAAGTGAGCGAGAGGTACTTCCCTGGTCGTGCCGGCCAAATTCCATTGCATAGGAGGATGTAATTAATCAGCTTTTTTCACTTTGCAGAAGTTCAATTGAAATCATTTATTGTTTCACAGTAGTGGAAGCTTCCTTATTTAGGAACTATATGCAAAAGTGAAAGAAAAAAAATCTTACCTTGGACACACCCGGTCGAACCTGTACTCGCCCGCACACAGCTGCCTCGA
>LUGF01048166.1:386725-399418 GCA_001625245.1 Calycopis cecrops | reverse complement strand
TTAGTATTGTGATGCCAAAATTTCAATTACTTCCTGCATCGGACATTATTTTTACCCTAAAAATCGGAATATATCATTTAATGGCAATACTTAATTAGACAAGACTTGTCACTCTTGCCAGAAGAGCGCCGCCACGACCGGGTCAGAAATGTTTGTGGCACTTTATACGAGAACAGCTGTCAACACAAACAATATAATATAAGAGCCCTTGAGCGCCAGGCACTTGTCCTTTTATAAAAGCTGAAAATTTATCTGCGGAATTCCAACCTGCCCCCAACACAGGCAAGAACAATCAGCAATTATAAAGTTTAGATCGCGGGTACTTTGGCAGATAATAGTGTGCAACAGAGAGAGTAAATGAGAAACAGAGAGAGTAATAGCATAGTGAAGTTTGCTAAATACCGTCTCAAATTCATTTTATCATAATTTCTTCGGAATCTATGATCATATTTTTTAAAGTTCAGGGGTGTTTGGCATAGCGTTAAAACTGGACTTACTGTCAAGCAATTGGTAATTGTTCCAAATAAATATGATAAAACTAAGCTTTATGCTTGAACGAATTTGTTATACTATATTATCTGCTAAAGTAACTACGATCCAAACTCCATAACTGTTACTCGTTCTTACTTATGTTGGGGATCATGTGAAAAGAAACTTTCAGCTCTTATATAAATGACGAGCACTTGGCAGTCAAGCGATCGTGAGCTATAAACAATCCATGGAAACGAAATGTTTAAATTTAATCAATTGACAACTTCATTTTGGCGATTTCTTTTAAGAATTGACAAAGACTTGGTCCCCATACGCCCACATATAGTTATTTCTTTTATTAAAACATTGCTCAAATTATTTGTATAACTTCTAAAAAATGTTTTTGACATATAAGTACTAAGCACACGACTATTAATTAAGGATTACATTAATAAAATCATCTTTATTCTTGAAAGTACAAAAAGACTCATCTAGTGGCAATAAAAAGAAATGCCTAAAGGTTCGATAGCTATCGAAACGTCAATTAAGTACTCAGAAACCCAGCGACAGTTAACTGAAGTTTAACCTACCGATGACTTTATCGAATCGATAGATAACGAGAGTTTAACTGAAAACCTCAGAAACCGGCCATTAACACCCAATCCTTAGCTAGCCTTATAGTCTGGCCAGTAACCTCATAATTAAGTTATATACTTGAACCTATTGAATTTATAAAGATTTTAATTGATGCATAAAACAGCACCATTATTTTTGAAGTAAAACTTCTTTACGCGCGCTGGACTTAGAGAGTAAGCTGATGAGTACGAGACAAGGGCGTTACAAAAAGTGTGATAGGGTCGAAGCCAACGGAAGTTGAGAGAAGAGATATAATTTAAGAGAGATATAAGTAAGTAGTGATAGCTGTGCTGTCGCGTTTCGTGCGGTGTGTAAGTAGCCGGTGGCCCTTGGAGGTGGGAGGAGAAAGGAGGGCAGCGCATCTGTATTTTTTTTTATGGTATAGGGGGCAAACGAGCAGGTGGTTAGTAACTACCGCCGCCCATAGACATCCGCAAAACTAGGTGTCTTGCAGACGCGTTGCCGGCCTTTAGATATCATAGTCTTCATGCGAATGTCTGTGGGCATCGGTAATCATGATGGCGCCGACCGCTCATTTGCACCCAGAAAAAGGCAGAAGAGAGAGAGAAGGAAAATTACATTTCTTGTATTACTGTAGCAAGAAGGAAGGTGGGAGCAAGAAAGAGCAGCGCGTGCACATTTTCTTTCTCTCTTCCTCTCGCAGCCGTGTATGTTTCGAGTAGGAAGTTTTACTTCAGTCGTCGCACACGCATTATTTTAATAATGTTGAAATACTCGCTTGGTTTTGAAGGTGTTGACCCATCCGGTGACAATAGACCTGTTGATGTTGGAGATGCGCTCCTCGCGCAGATGCGGCGGCAGCAGCTGGCAGAGACTGCAACAGAAAAGTTGGCTGAGAGCCAAGACGCAGCTGGAACTGGCCGGATCGGGGAAGAACCGCTCACGATATAGAGATATTAGATGACTTTGCCGTTACATTTCTTTTTGGTTTTTTTGATAGGCCAAAGGCATATAACGAATCTTCACATCTTCTGAATGTACCAATACCGCGATATAGGCTCGTTAGAATGATCCGTCTGTCCGTATGCCTCCTAAGGGTCAATTCACACCAAATGCGCGGCGAAGGGCAGCGAAGCGGAGCGCAGTTTATGTATCATATCAATTTCAACTTTATAATAATTACTATAATACTTATTATCGCATGAGAAACTCGAACGAGACGCGCGGATTCCCGCGAAGTCGGTGGAATCCGCGAGAAGTCGCTGGAATGCTCCAAAAGTCGTGAGAATTAATTGTAATGAAAATAAAGTTGAAATTCATATGACACATAAACTGCGCTCCACTTCGCTGCCCTTCGCCGCGCTTTTGGTGTGAATTGACCCTAAATAACAATAACAGGAGTAACTGAAAGGGCTAATTCTAGATAGTTCTTATATAGATAATAGGAGACAAGTGATCCCATAGGTTACCATGATTTTTATAAAAAAGGTGTACTATTCTTTTTTCGGCGGAGCCATTTTCATGACTACCGACGCGCGACGCCCTTAGACATCTGCGTAGGGGCTACAAAGAAGAGTTGCCCTCTTCCCCTCTCCATAGGCCACCGGCTACTTATAAACCACACGAAACGCGACAAAACAGTTGTCACATGCCGATATCGAGTAAACGAGATTTACCTCTCCGGTTGTGCAGGTCCTTTTCATGCAACGTCGCACTGCCTCTTACTAAACGATGCTATAAATTACATACGAGAAAGCTTTAGGCTGTGTCCCCAGTAGGCAAACTGTTAGCGGCCGATGAGTGAGCAGCGAATTTGTGGCGAACTGCAATTCGAGTTAGCTGCAAACTCGGATCAAATTTCATAGGTCGCAAGCAAACTGTTATATTTATTTTCATGAATTCGCCGCTAACTGAGACAGTCGGCGTACGTAACGTACGTAACGTGAGTTGGTCGACCACAAATACAGAGGCTTGAGCTCCCCAGTGTGCTCGCCTCTCATATCGATGAAGCTGCACTGACCTTCTGTCTTAGCATAGTTCTACCTAAAAAAAAAGCGTGAGTTGAGCGCAAAACTAGCAAACACATTCCATTTCGAATAAACAGGGTTATTTTTTTTAAATAAGGAAGTAAACGTCATTCCAAGGGTGTGTTTTAAATTTTATCGCCTAAATGTAATATTTTGTTAATAAAAATCGATTTGAAATGCTCCTCAAAAATACATAGATTGTTGTTCTTACACGAAATGTATCGACTTCAAGGTCAGTGACGTCGGCCTACCGTGTAGTCACGAGTGTGATGCACGCGGTGACCAAGAAATATGTTTTACAACATGGGCCAAAGTAATTGTATCTAATTATTTAAAAAAAAAAATTCATAAATCGAATGTATTATTGATTCTGAACCAAAAAATAACCCTGTATAAGAGGGCGTACTAAACCGAAACGCCCCAAACTCAGTCCGCCACTAACAGTTTGCCTATTGCGGACACAGCCTTATTCTTAATTCTCATCCTGGCGATATCGGCGGCGAAATGAGGGTCCATTTCGACCTCTTCCCAGACGACTGTATCCACATCTTGGAAGGGAAGCGCGGCGAATGACAGAGGTACTTCCCTGGTCGTGCTGGCCGAATACCTCTTACTAACACACTAAATACTATAATACAGCGGTCGAAAACCTTTTGGCAGACACGGGCCGCTTGTGATATTCACCTTAGAAGCCCAATTTACCTTTTTTTTTTTAGTCTGGCCTCTCCCCTAGAAACTTATTATAAGGTATTTGCGGGCAGCAAGGAGGCCGTGGGTGAGCCGCGGGTTGCCGACCGCTGGTGTAATGTAACGTACGAAAAAGCTTTATGCTTAATTCTCATCCTGGCGATAGCGGCTGCGAAGTGCACCCTCTCCGCCCAGACAGCCGCCTCCACCTCTATGAATTGAGAACCGTTGATAGCCATCAGACGGGCGGCCACCTCCGTCTCTTGCTGGCTGCGGGACAGCCAGCGGCGCCGCGCCAGCTCCATCAGGAACAGCCAGGTCAGGTGCTTGAGGTTTGTTAGCTGTGGGAGGATTTTAACTGCAACAAGACTAAAAGTAAGGTATTCAATGCTTCATCTCCCATGAGACGATGCGACCAGCGTAGCTAGACTTAGACACCTGGCACGACCGGGGGGTATCTCGCTTACACGAAACCAGCATAAAGTGACAGCTGTGCTGTTGCGATTCATGTGGTGTGTGAGTAGCCGGTGGCCTATGTAGGGAGGAGGAGGAAGGGGGGCAACACATCTGCATAGCCTCTATGCGGATGAAAATGGCTCTGATTGCTCGCTTGCCCCCCTTATGCTATCAAAAAAAATTACGTGAAATCCAAAACCTAACTAAAGCAAAGGTTTTTAATGAATTATGCTTGGCTGAAACGTTGCGACCAGAAGTTAAACTTAGAAACCTCAGCCTGTGAGGAGCCATGTCCTACTTCTGTGAGAGAGTGATGTCACAGAAGGAGGCCGAGAAGCTGAGCAGAGAGGACGCAGGAGCTGTTTAGCTTCGTCGCCGACGGATGGGGGTGCGTAGGAGACGATATGAACGTCTCTTACAAGATCCCTAATTTGATTCAGGCTCATTTTGGGTGCCCGTTTCACTGCTGGATTTTGGCGTTGGTGGGAGTCGTCAGAGGATAGAACTGGACGACTCCCTTGATGCTGGAGGCTAGTCTGGATCCCGTAATATGGGTACGACCTATCACCGATCCGGAGTCACCTCATCCTCTTTATGCGTCTAAGAGCTTCCGAGAAGTTTTAGTGGATAGGGTTCTTATACTTGGGAGTTCAGAATCCAAACACTGATCGGTCAACCACCCGGGGTGTGCCGATGCGGCGTAACTGGTTCCCTCACGTTAAAAAAAATCATCCTTCAAACTCTTGAGCAAGCATTTTGCTCTAGTGTCGTATCTATTGGCACTGGTTCTGGTAAGGAACAGACTACTGGAAAAAAGAAAGATAAGCTGCACAAGCTAACATTGGCATGCCGTCATGGATTAGATTTCCTAGTTAAACGTGAAAAAAATGTAGCCTCCCGGTCATTTAGCGGCATCCAAAGTGCCAACATAATATACCGATCTTATATTACTGAGCCACATAGGCCAGGGTTCAAAATGAAAAATGGAAAGATACAAAGAAAGATATTAAGCAGAAAGATCACATTTAAATTGGCATTAAAACATGGCATAAAATTAAATGCATGGTCTAGTTTATAGAACCAAATTAAACTTTACGAAAGTGAATTTAAAACGGGTGTCTTATCAAATTCATCATTGGCAACTTCGAAAACTGCAATAACGAAATAAAATTAATGTCGATCGACCCACTTTATGTGCGGAGGTAAACTTTTTATGAGCATCATAAGTAATCGAAATACATTTTCGTGAGCGTTTCTGTCGAAAAAAATGGTTCCCAACACGAGACCGTAACGTCAGGTTGAGCGGCCATATTTTTATCACTTATCGAACATGTAAAGTGGAATCGGACAACCTTGGGTCCCTGCGGGCTTCAAGGCATCGGAAAGTTCAAGTACGCAATATTTTGCGTTATTTTCGATTGACGTGCTCGTCTTCTTTATTTTCTTTTGACAAATTCATCACTGCCAGACTGCGTCAAGTCGTCAGAAGCTAATCTGTTTCGAGCGCATCTATTTGTTTGCATATTCATTTCTGTATTCCCTGCTACAGCCTGAACGTAGTTTTTAATTGCATGGGGTATCTTTTAATTTATTTTGAAAGCATGATTAAGAGTCAATTCACACCAAAAGCGCGGCGAAGGGCAGCGAAGCGGAGCGCAGTTTATGTGCCATATGAATTTCAACTTTATGATAATTACAATAATACTTATTATCGCATGAGAAACTCGAACGAGACGCGCGGATTCCCGTGAAGTCGCTGGAATGCGCGAGAAGTCGCTGGAATGCTCCAGAAGTCGCGAGAATTCGATAATAAGTACTATAGTAATGAAAATAAAGTTGAAATTCATATGACACATAAACTGCGTTCCGCTTCGCTACCCTTCGCCGCGCTTTTGGTGTGAATTGACCCTAATAGTCGCCGCGCATTTATCAACTCGGAAAGGGAACGTAAACGTCTCACCTAGAAAAGCGAAGACGATACGATTACGTTACGTTTCCATTTAGCGTGCGTTGCAGCATGGAGTTTCATACAAAGAATACTGAACGACTCGAGTTGATACGGTTACGATCCCTTTCCGAGTTGATAAGTGTGCGGTAACCATAACACAGAGCACGTCAGCCTAATTTTAAACCTTTCAGCAGGGTTTATTGTCCGGCAATTGTACCACTGCACCAGCCTGGTTGTCATGTATGTTTTATAAAAATTTATAACTTTTTATTTTTCACATCGACTAAGGTTTTGTTAGGAGTTTTCAGGTATATTAAGCATACTAAGTTAACCTACCGCAGGGTGGACACCAAAAAAATCAATGTCTTCTATTACTTGATCCAATACTGATTTATCTGAAACAAGGTTTTATATATATTATCATGAGTTTAAATATTTAATGATGAGAATGAGATTCCGATGCACGGTCTCCCTGTTGTTCAACTAACACCCTATACTACTGGGCCGATATATAAAATCAAGCTGAAATTTAGTACCTAAGTCTGTATCTATACATGTAATAAATCTGTAGAAGGGTCAATTCTGTACATTGAAAATATTGAAAAAATAAATAGCAGTGGGTGTTACTGGATCGATACCAAATCCAAATATGCGATTAAAAAAATTTTTGTCTGTCTGTATGTTCAGGCATCATGTGAACATTAACGGTTCGATGTCGATGAAACTTGGTATAATTATACCTTATTATCCTGGGCATAAAATGGGATACTTTTTATCCTGGAAAAATACGTAGAAAAAAAATAAATCCATCCACGCGAAGACCGACATCCGCGCGGACGGAGTCGCGGGCGGAAGCTAGTCTTTTATAAATCCGCTAAGGAAAGGATTTTCGAAAAAGGTTTCTTAAATGGTGAAAATTGAAATTTAATGCCTGCATAATTTACACATCTGTAGCTATGAATGGATTTTTGAAAATCCAGTCTAAAGGGCCAATGGGTGGAACTGTTGTAAGTATCAATCACGAGGGCTATGGAATGACTAACAACTAATTTACCTGACGCTCCTATATCTGATTCCCTAGCCTGATCTTTCGCAAAGAAAACAATCCGCGAGATAATAAAGTTATACCCAACATATTTGGTAACTGATTTACTGAATACGGCTCGCGTGATGCGAATACAAATAGGTGGGCCATAAAGTGGGGCTGTAAGTAGGTTAGCGCTCGTAACGACGTCGCCGCCGTGTCACCGGCGTCCATCTTCCTCCCACCAGCATATGTTATGCTGGTGACACCTCAGCTCATAGTTGGTGACTGGGGAGGAATATCGACTCTATGCTCCTAAGAAGAAGTATGCATATTTTTTTTTTTTAATGGTAAAGGGGGGGCAAACGAGCAGTCGGAGCCATTTTCATGACTACCGACGCCCACAGACAAACGCATAGAGACTATACAAATGCGCTGCCCTCCTTTCTCCTCCCACGTCCATGGGCCACCGGCTACTTACACACCGCACGAAACGCGACAGCACAGCTGTCACTTTACGCCGGTCTTGTGTAAGCGAGAGGTACCTCCCCGGTCGTGCCGGCCCAACTCGGCTGCATGCAAGCATGCAGTGTGGCACTAGCTCTTAGTGCCTACCTGTAGATCGGTCTGCATACTTAAGATGCGTGGTTTAAAGGCCGTCTCGGGTCGGAAGGAGGGATCTCTCGGTGTCTCTGGCTGTGATATAATAGTTAAATTGGCTATTACAAACTTTCATACCTATCAGGATGCGTGGTACATATCTCCTATCTGCGGAAGAGTGAGTGCCGGTCCTCCTTTCGACCCCAAACCACGTCGCCCGAATTCATTGAGCTCATTCGCTCATTGAGCTGTATTAAGCTTTTTATCGATTACTCAGCGTAACTTCAGGTGGGAAAAAAGTACCGACACTACGCCATGTTTGTTTTCAGTAGTAGTAGTCGAATGTAGTGCACATACCTACTGCTACGCTAACGTGATACTACGTTGGCGTAGCAAATTTAGTCCATAAATTACTATACGTAGCACTACAAATTCTAAATAGCTCTTGACAGCAAGTCACCGGTCCGGGGTAGAGGTACCCTATGGACGTGTGGGACTGGCGGCTGTTAATCGAGTTCCATGCTTAATCTAGTTAAATTCCCCGGGTCTGTCAGCAACACGGCATCTTGACTACGGGCCAGTCCTTCATATTAGGGATCAGACTCCAAGGTACACCTGCTCTAGTGTCCGTAGGCACCTCAGCAGCGCCCCAATTACAACAATCTAGCTGTTATGGTGTATTCTATATGGGTGGTGTGATTTAAAGAACCAGATAAACCTATATTCATAAAATAAATAAACGTTTATTTTGGAAGGCTCCTTACAACAAATAATAAAATCAATGTTAAATCAAAGTAGTCATTACAAAATTGGCCACAAGCTCGACAAGTTAGCAGTTTACAAGAACAATTTTTTAAAATAAAATTATATTGACCAGTGTTGTTTTTGAAGCCAATTTACCTTCTGTTTTTGCTAGGAAGTTTAATCTAATGCGTCTAGTCTAGTAGTAGTAGCTTTACTACTAGATGAGTAGCAGAGCAATTAGAGCATGCAAAGGTTCAATTAATTGTAAACGACTATTACCGCCCACAGTGTATAAAAACATCAAGACTATTGTTTAGCTCTCTACCGAACGCTATAAAGATCGAGCTATTAACAGCTAGACTTTCTGTTTATCGCGCACGCAAGCGCCCCGCTGTAACCAGCCAACACCCCCGAACAGCGCCCGGGTGGCGAATTGGCGATAACATCAGGTAATTTGCGCCGCCACCCGACTTGGAACAACTTAACGACATTCCATTTCCACATTGAAATTGTATCTGTTGGAATTTTAGTATATTTATGGTTCGTGAAGTTTGAAATAGTTTTACGTGAAGTAAAACGAAAACAGATTTAAGTAAAGTACCTATATATTGTATCGGTCCAAGTGTTGTTAGGATTTTTCAATTTCTAACAACAGTTAAGCCGTCGCGTAGGTTCGGTGAATGAGTTCTCTTCGGTCCGAAGAAGAATGTGCCTGCGCAAATACTTGTGTAATATAATATGTCCTGCGCAGATAGCTTGGTCTCTACAGAGATGGCCATCGTAGTCGATCGTTGCTGGGAGTCTCCTCCCGCCGCACAGGTCAGGGTCGCAAGCTTGCTTGCATGAACAGTATGATTGTGTGAAACAGTAACGTGACGCTGAGCGTCTTTACCACACTTAGCCGTTTACGCCTCGTGCCCATCTTTAATCCTTGTCGCGTGTAGAAGCTGGCACAGTTTCTATTTTACTCGGTACTTGGTCATGCAGTATGAGGTCGTGCCATGCAGCCGAATTAGGGCGCGACCGGAGAGGTACCGCTCGCTGGTCATGTTTCGTGTGGTGTGTAAGTAGCCGGTTTAAGAGGAACGCACCTGTAAAATCCCCACCTGGATGTCTATTGGTGTCAGTATACATGAAAACTGCTCGTGCTCGTATGCCCTCTTATACTTACTACAAAAAAGTTCTAATAGAAATAGCACGACCATAGTCCGTTTTTTAATTTTAGAGATTAAATTGAAGGAGCGATGTTGCTAGTTTTTTGTGATTCATAAATAGAGTGCACTACCGGAAAATCAATTATCGTTTTTTATAATTTATCTACACATAAACGTGAGTGTGTTCTGTAAAGCGAATTAATATAATATCATTATGATACATAGGTGACATTACAAAAAACCGTAAAACGCATGTTTTATTAAGTATTTATTAGCAACTCCAAAAACGTTTCGTATTTTTAACTTAAACGTCATTTCCTATGACATCGTTAACAAAATGGCGTCCAGTGTGATTCGTAATAAATTTATTTATGGTTGCAGTACAAGAAAACGTTTATTATCTTTTAAAAAATTGGCAATTATTTACATTTAATTGAAATTGGTATAAAAGGTCAGCACTTCACAAAAACACTGGTATCATTATTTATAAATTTGAAATTTATACCTGTCAATTTACTCTCTCCAATTTAACCACGGATTATAGGGAATAAACATCTAGATTTCCACGCTAACTAGTGGCTGAAATATGAACCGAATGCATTTATAATATGCAATAGCAAATTTACGTTTGTACCTATGATATGACATATGTCAACTTGTCATTGTCATTGTCATTTGCTTAGTGTTTTGCTAGCACTTGATTCCTAAAATGATCACTAGGGCGGGGAAAGTGCTGCCTCTATGTTTCGTGCATCCCTATAGTCAGTATAAAAACAAGCTATAGTTTGTGCGCTGTAGCATGGTGCGGATGGCAGTTTCAGGAACGTTTCGATTCACATTTTAAAATTGCCGTAATTTAAAAGTTACAACTTATTATTTCATATTTGAACATTACATCACTTCTTATGTGTAGTAAATTAAATTAAACCCAACCAAACTTTTCGAGACTTCAAATAAAAATTAATTGAAAAAAAATATGCTAATTTTTATGCGTATAATGTAACGCTATAGTGATGGGATGAACTGCTACTATGGATAGTCGATGATTTTTTAAATAAAAAACGCATAATGTGCGTAGTTAAATTTTTCTGGTTAAAAAGTCTATTAAAGGTACATTAATAAAACACGAGAATAACGGGTAACAAAAAAAACTTTTATTCGTCTATGATATCGGAGTCATCAGAATTTTCACTACTAAATTCTTCATCTGTGTCTGTGACGGATATTATCAATTTTTTTTGATAAATTACTCTGTGCAACTGAATATGACACTAATTTCGTCACAATATTGAAGATAATTAGATTTATGCTGCGTCAATCGTTATAGATAAAAATAGATAGAACCGTACTAGACAACGGAAATATATTTAACCTTTCAGTTACCGCGGACGTTCATTGACGCTTCAAAAACACGCAGCGAACACGTGAGAGTTAATATGTTTAATAAATTTAAGAAATTTGATATATTTAAGATTTTTATTATAGAAATTTAAATAACACGTATATAAACATCCATGACCAAGGCGGGATTCGAACCCGCGACCACTGCCGCAACATGCTCCACTAATCCGAGCCCTGTACCACTGCGCCAGCCTGGTCGTCAATGTAGCATCGACATGGTCGAATAATGTCACATCCCTAGGCATGTGACCTTGACAGACGTTAACGTCAAACAGGCAACTGCCATCCGCACCATGCTACAGCGCACAAACTATAGACTCACATCTGAACACCTCGTAGATGAGCGTGTAGACAGATCTCATGTCCTGCTCGTCGACGAAGTTCACCTCCAGCGGCGGTTTGCAGAGAAGACTCCCCGCCTTCAATACCTAAGTAAAAGCAGGTACAATTGGTACACACCACATACGTACAATAGGTACATACGGATCGAAAGTAATACAACCGCTATTGTTTCGACCTCATTTATTACTGATCGGTAGAGTCCTTACTTTTCGTCCCCAAATCTTATCTTGTCCCACTGATGTACTCCCATCCCATGAGCACTCTTAACAATCTGATGAAGCTGCATTAAGCTTCTATCATCATCATCATCATCATCATCATCATCATCAGCAACCCCTCCCTGGTGACTTTGTCCAGGTCATTAGGTCGGCTGGGTCGGTCACTCGATATCCTTTTCCAAAGCATTTGTTGGTTCTGCAAGCAATGTGGCCTGCCCTTTGCTTCTGCAGCTTGGTTACTTTCTTTCTCGTGCGGGTCACTGAGCCCTGGATCCTGTCTCGTAGAGAAATTCCGAGCATAGCTCTCTCCATAGCAAGCTGAGAGACTGTGATCTTAAGAGGCCTATATTTAGCGGTAGTTTTAATGAAATCGTAATACTATAATAAAAAGAAATGCTCACTTAAGGCTTGCGCAGACTAGGGATTTTTGTCCGCGGACTTTTTTGTCTGCTAACATAGATCACTTACAACTGTATCGCTAAAAAGAACAAAAAGTTCAGTTGTAAATCCTTGTCTGCGCAGGCCTTTACTTATACTTAACTCTTGTTATACAGGGTTGATAAAAGCGAGAGGCATTAAATGGAACAATATATACATAATATATAAGTGCCTACAGTTAATCCGAAACTATTAAAAAAAGTTTACAAGTATACGAAAATACTTTTTTAAAAATACCTTCTCGATCTCCCAAGCAGGTCCCAGTGAGGTCCTCACGCGGACAGGCGGGGGAGCCTTCGTGCTCTTGTAGGGCAGCAGTATGTTCCACGGAGCCCAGTCCTCCACGTCGTGAGAGGGCCCCCGGGGCACGGGGACTTCCTCGCTCGTGTCCCTGAAGATAATAACAATAATAATACCGAAAAGCCTCATGACATAATTGTACAAGGAGCACTGTCGACCAGTCCCACACATTTAGCTAACCTTAAAATTAGTTATGTTAAAGAGATAGATGGAAACATTTTTTTTTTTTTTATGGTTTTGGCTAACCTCAAAATTAGTTATGTTAAAGAGATATATATGGAAACAT
>LUGF01048166.1:352650-363075 GCA_001625245.1 Calycopis cecrops | reverse complement strand
CGTTCTTTCTACCACACAACACTCAGTTGACCACGACATCAGCGTTAACCTCAACAACCTTTCGACCACTAACAATAGAAAATGCAAGAGTAGTACGCACCTGCAATTATACAGTAAATCAATACTTCCCACACTCATTGTCTTTGAACCAGCACTTATGGTATCTGAACGAACACTTATGGTATACGGTATCAACTACAGGCTGACAACGTATCACTATTATGAGAACAATAATGGTCGTCGTTAGGGGCACTTAATGGTGATGATGATGATGAATGTGATGGAACATCGGTAAGGCTGCCTTTGTACAGTTTAATTTTGATCAATTAATCGAATTTTTAGTTTGTAAGTGCTAACGCGGGTAATTGGGAAAAAGTATGTAATAATATGCCATAGATTATACAGTATTGTAACACATTTATAAGAAAAAATCCTGTTTGACAGTGTGACCAAATTGCACATAACTAACAAAAAGAGTTCTTTCATATGATGAGTGGGCATTTCATTCTCTTGCGACAATAGAGAGATAAAATGCATATGTTACAGCTTGGCAGCGGAATTGGTCAGCACGATCGACGCTAGACTGTTAACACTTAAACTTTATTGTGTACTAATTGCTTGACATTATACTTTAGTATTACGTGTACACTATTAGATTGATTTTATCAAATAAAAACAGTATTATATTATTCTAAAATAATGTTAAATAAAGATTATTCAATAATAATTCTACCGTATCAAATTATATTTAATTTACATACCTTTCTTTTGTTCATTAAGAATGGAGCTCTTGTCCGTGGAGTCTTTTCCAAATGTCCCTGTCCTCAGCTAATCTCTTTAGGTCCTCGTCTGTCACGACTTTCACCTTCTCCTTTAGCTGGTCTACATATGCCCTTCTAGGCCTCCCTCTTCCTCTCCTCGCTTTTATTTATCCCTCCATAACATACCTATTTAATTTTATTTAAAAACGAATTGTGAACGGCAACAGTTCGTTCATTCATTTTTAACTTTCTCAATATTACTTAATGCATGTATCACATCACTAATTTTTGTCTAAGTGTGCGTCTTGGTGACGAAATGTAATAATATGCTATACGTGTTTACCTCCCCTCCCTCAAATAATGGCAGAATAAGTTGTACTGTGATCGTTTGTATGGCATCTCCATTGGTTATAATATTATGTTCTAACTTCTAAGGCACAACCACATGACATACAACTGGATTTGGACAAAATTATCGCAACTAGCAACACCAACAACGAATTGAAAAATGACAGATGTCATCAGTCATAGTTCAGATTTCAGTGTTTTTGATTTTTTTACCCTACATATTTATTGAAATAAATGTAATGTGGGCTTAAATTTATGTACATTACATCATATCTACCAAATAGCAAGAAAACTGAATGGTGCACATAATGTTTCGATACTTGAAATAGTATTTTAATTATAAAATAAGTAAGCTAAAGTTGAACTTGTCATCAGTTTGTTTGTTTAGACGTCAAACTTTTATTAGGAATTTATTAGTGTAGATAATATTAAAAAATATTTCTCTCTTATATGTGAAACCTATATTGTAGATGATTAACGTGAGATAACCGATAATGTCTGACTACGATCAGCAATTTCAAGAGGATTTAGAAAAGGCCCAGGCTCTCAGTTTAGAAAGTCTGGCATTGGAACAATTCCGAAGGCAGAAGCAACTGTCTATTTCAGGTAAATCATATTGCTTGTTATTAAAGATAAGATAATATCTGACATATTAATCAACTTATATAAATAAAAACATTCATGGTTTTAGCAGAGTTGGACCAAAGAATGTCAAATATTCTCTTGTTAATTACAACTCAATCATAGGAATCATAGGGGTAATTAAACTAGGCAGCTATTCCTAGATTCCTGCAATATCCAATTTTTTGTTTATCACATAAATGTACAATAAATAACTTAACCTAAGTAAAGAACCTTAGAGGTACGCCCACACAAAAAAGCTTGTTACTTGAATTGTGCTTGAGCTAGTTATTTTATTCTTAGTTTTTTAGCTTTAGCAACTTTTGGTTTGGTTTGGTCAACATGGTTAGTTATTTTAATATCCCATATAATATACATAAGTCATCTGTGTTTATTTGCTTCTGCATCATAAATTATAATGATTACCTAAAATGTGATTGTAGGTATATTAAACAAGGTTGATAAAAGCGAGAGACGTTAAATTACCACATATACTATAAGTGCCTACAGTTAATCCGAAACTATTAAAAAAGTTTACGACAAGTATACGAAAATACTTTTTTCAAACAGTGAAAAAACAAACATGATCCGTCTCGTACAACGAACGGCAACCTTATGTGTGGTAAATGACCCCGGCCGGTCACAGTGATCAGCTGTGATACAGCGTGTAGGAAGTGAGAAAACCTTTAAAAAAATCCTGTGGCTAATTTATTGCTCTGATTGATCTGATTTTTGTTGTGTAGCCTGAAAATATTACAGTTAATATGTGGTTTCAAAAAAGGTGGTTTTAAAGCCTCTAGCTTTTATAAACCTTATAAGGTCACTTCCTTTTTAGGGGACCTATCATTTTTTAATCATTGCAGTGCAAAACCACCAAGCTTTTCTTTAAAATGCCACGCAAATGTATAAAATTTACAACAAAACTGGATCATTATTTTAAACTCAATTAGGTAAGAAATATTTCTTACCTAATTGAGTCATATCTTTTCACCTGTATAAGTTGCAATCTTATGAAATTATAGATAAAATGTTGCAATATTCTTTATAATTCATTATGACCCTTTATTCTGTTCTGATAACTGTCAAAAACGCATACCTAATGCTAATGCTACTTATTAGCATACAGCTAAACAGTTAGCTGTTTCGAAGGAGCTTGAACTTAAACACTAGTTATTTATATCTAATATATAAAATTCTCGTGTCACAGTTTTCGTTGCTATACTCCTCCGAAACGGCTTGACCGATTCTCATGAAATTTTGTGAGCATATTGAGTAGGTCTGAGAATCGGCCAACATCTATTTTTTATCCCGATATTCCCACGGGATCGAAAGTTACGCGGGTGAAACCGCGGGGCGCAGCTAGTATTTGATAAGAAAATCAGTAGTAGTTTTACAACAGTTTGTACTTGAAAATATGGTCCTTATCTGAACCAAAAACTAAATTGCCAGTTTAGTATCTCTGTATATGAAGGGTTTTGAATTTCATATAAATTTGATATAATCATTCTTTCTTCTTATAGTTCCTTTTAGCAACTCTCAATTTTATAATATTATGGAGTTATTGTTTTTATAATTATATATTATCTTCCAATATGCTATTGTAATTTTGTATATTTTCATTAAAAATATAAACAACATTAACAGAATAATACTATTTGGTTTTAGGCAGTATCATAGTAAAATAAAATGTAAAATAATGCTGCTAATGTAATTTTAATTTATCATTTAATTTTATTTTATACTACATAATTGCAAATGACAATCCATTGTTTTTGTTCTACATGATATTATCCTCATTTCTCACATACTCACGTTCAAAACAAGTGCATCTGTCATACTAATTTAAGAAATAAGATGGAATTGCATTGTTCAAACAGGCTCAATTGAGTCCACTATAATTTATGATGAGGCTATCAAATCTGGCAGGAAGTGGGGGTCATTAAACTTGTAAAGCAGTGAACACACTGTGGGAGGAATTGGGTCACACTTATCAACAGCTTTAACACATCTTATGGTACTATTAGAAGAGACTAGATTGAATAGTAAAAAATAAATTGTTATTAAAGTTTATATTCTATTTTACTTCTGTTATTGTTATTGTTGAGCTGTTTGTTTTGTTTGTAAAGTGCAGATCAAACTAAAATATTTTTTTTGTTATTCTCAAAAGATGAGTAAATTATAATAATAGTTTTATTGAAGTGTAAAAAGTATATTTTAACACGTCGTGTGATTAATCCGCATATAATTGGAATATTGCATGGTGTGTGGTAAAGGCATCTATCTACCTGCATTAAAATATAGTTGACAGTGGTTTGTTGATAAAAAGGTACGCAAACATTTTATAGGGGGGCTAGATATATGAAAAATAGGTAATGCTATTTCATGTTCGCTGATTTCTATGATTAATATTATGCTACAACTAAATGTTATTTTATAAGATTATTCTTACTAATACTAGAAAATATGTGAATGTAAGTATGTTTGTTACGATTAACTTCACTACTCAACCGATTATGATGAAACTTTTTATACATATTCTTTAAGGTCCTTAGAAAAGATATCGGATAACTTTTAACGGCTTCAGCGCGAACGAAGCCGCGAATGAAAGCTAGTAATATCTTAGAACAAAAAATGTTTAGTAAGTTTATTAGTTGAAAACAATAAAAAAATCATTTCATTGTAAGCAACAGGTATTTTTATCCCGTTGTGTAATTTACATGTTATATACGATTGCAATAATTAACACATAACTAAGCAAAATATAGATGTATTAAATTATTTTTATTCCTGTTGATTTCCTGGATCAACCATGTGAACAGTCACATTGCAATCATTGAGAATTAGTACACTATTTGCATACGTAGGTATTCAAATAGTGTACTAATTCTCAATTCATTTAAAGCTACTATACAAATACTCGGGGTCATAAAAAACAAGTTTTATACTTCGATCTTCAATATGAGACAAGTATTGTGATAGCAGGATTAGCAGAGAACAGGGACATTTGGAAAAGACACCACCGACAAGAGCTGTGCTCTTAAGTTATAAGAAGAAGAATTGTGGTAAATCTTGTTATTGACTTACTCCCTAACAATTTGTTCAGCTTTATTATATTAGTATAAGTAGATTTCATATAATATATTATTTTATTAATTTCCTGGACGCCCTCAGTTGTGAAGTCAAAAATTTTATATACACTGAATACTAATTAGTTCATCCAAGCGGATTAATCACACTTGTGTTAAAAAATAGTGAAACCGTCTCATAGTCGTCACTATAACTCTCTTGTATCGTAAAATATTATTATTGTGGTTTATTTAAGTATTTTACAATCCCGATGTGTCAGAAACTTTACAACTAAGGTCATGGACCATGTCATTACATCAGATTTTATAAAACACAAATCCTCACTAAAGAACACCAATTCTGTCTAAGGATGATCCGTGAGGATCACAGAATACATATACCCTACGGTGAGGATATTGAAATTAGAAAAGATACAAATTTCAATAGAGAAGAGGGTAAATATAATCAAATTTAAAACCAAATGTCAAACAAACACCTCAAGACTGCAATATACAATAAGTACTTTTTTCGTATATCAGGACTACTAAATTTTATATAATCAGATACTTTTAAGGGTGCTATCGGTAAAAAGTGCCGAAATTGAGTATTTTGAAGGCAAATTACTCGTAAATGGAAATAATCTATTAAAGATCAACTTTGGTTCCGCATAGCACAAATATTTTTATAGGATTTGTATAGATTATAAATTGAAAATTATTATTATTTACGAAGAAAAAGGTATATTTGGAACTCATGTTTTCGAAAAGACTGATTTTCGAAATGAAATTACGAATATAAGCAGTGGATTGTGGATACCTAAAAAATACCTACTATTAGGAAATATACTGCTATAGGTTTCGTATAGAATAGAAAAGTAAATTGATTTCATTAAACTCGGCAAAAAAAATATTTTTGTAACTTAAATTTTGCCAAAATAAAACATAATTTTTCTCATGATAATAAATGTGGAAAAACTTCAGAAATTTACTCATTTATTAACACGATATTCGATTATCAAAATCACAAAAAAAAAATAAACATTATTATGTTAGATTTTATTTAATTAAATTTCAAAGTTACTATTGAATTACGCCATGTAAGTCTTTTTATGCTCACAAATATTTTTATTGCTTAAATCAATAAAAAATATTTGTGCTATGCGGAACCAATGTTGATCTTCAATCGATTATTTCCATTTACGAGTAATTTGCCTTAAAAAAACTCAATTTCGGCATTTTTTACCGATAGCGCCCTTAATAACGTATGAGTCTTAGGGAATGCAATACCAGGATCCCGCATGCCATGTGCGGAATTGATCCCGCACGTATAATTAACGGGATCCCGCCCGGGATTAGCGGGATTGAAGAGAAGCGAAATTAGCAACTGCTCACCAGCCGACAAGATGAACTCGACCCGACCTTAAAATATAACACCCCAATTAAGAACTGGCCATAACAATCTCAATACTATCAAATCAAAATCAAAATATTTTTATTCAAAATAGAATTTAAAAAATTGCTTTTTGAACCTCAAAAATTTCATCTACCACCGGTTCACCCTGTCCTGAGAAGAACCGGAGAAACAAACTCAGCGGACCTCATAAGGAAGAAAATTAATTATTTTGAAACAGGTGGACAGTACGTAATATCTTTAATTTGTTTATAACGGCTTAACGACTATTATTATTACAAGCGTGGAAGCAATACGAGCGTTTCCTGCTAGTGTATATTATACACTAGCAGGAAACGACTCCTGTCTCTACATACTATGCTATACACTGTATAGCATAGTATGTAGAGACAGGAGTCGTTTAGCAGGCGGCAGCAGCAAACAATAAGCACCGTAAAGTTAATGAGATTATCTTTACTTTTGTCTAAGGTTTAGTGCTCTACTTTTGTCAATTTTTGTAAGAAGTAGTGCCACACTGCATGCATGCAGCCGAATTGGGCCGGCACGACAGGGGAGTTACGTCTCGCTTACACGAGACCGGCGTAAAGTGACAGCTGTGCTTTTGTGTGTCGTTGCGTTCCGTGCGGTGTGTAAGTAGCCGGTGCCCTTGGAGGAGGAGAAGGGAGTCTGCCAACACGATAAAGACAAACGTCATTATAGTTGATCGAGCTGGACTACTCGCGCGTACAGGGGGACTCAAGGATCTTGTTAAAGAGTTTATTTACCTGATTAATCTCAGATTACCAGCGAGGTTGTGACATAGAGATAAGGAGGCGAACGCAAATGGCCAAAGTAGCTATGAATAAGACGACACGAATATGGCGGGATATTTCTAAGACCAAGATGGGACTAGTACGATATTTACTTTCTCTTTTCATGTATGGCTCCGAATCGTGGACTATCTGTGCTTGACCGAAAGGAGATCTAGGCTTTGAGATAGTTTTCTGTGGACAGCAAGACGCACAAATAAATCCATTGTCGACCAGCTGAAGATCAATACCAGACCCTATGATCTGTTATCAATTAGTGCTCAGTTATGGGACCAGCCCATCGCCAGAAGGCCACCCGATGTCCTCGAGAAACTCGTAATATCGAGGGAAAAGATCACGGCGACTAATACCAACGTACTCTGATTAGCACCTTAATGGGACCCACAGTACAGGCAGCCCTGAGACGAGCTGAAGATATAGCTCTCCGTGAAGGCATTCCAGGATGGGCACGACCTTCAGTAATGAAGACTACGATTTAGGAGAAAAAGAGAGTGTCATGTTATTGATTTTTTTTGTATCCTCCAGTCAAATATTAATTTTCCATGTACAGACTTTACACGCCCTTTAGCTTTATTATGCGTATAGATATTCTATGTCCATCACAAAGTTATGAATAATGATTTCTTAAAAAATCTAGTTAACGAACGGCTCAGAATTTTTTAAAAACATATTAAATAAATATTAAATTATCTGTGCCACCAGACTGCGCGTGGTGATAAAGCTTTGACCTTGAGAGAGTGATTGATGTTTATGTAGCTTTCGTGGGTAGCAACCACTATGTTCCAGTAGATGGCGGTTAGATATAATCTCACACAATAACCGCGGAAGCTGATTTTTGTCTCACTGATTATGGGACAATGGATGCACGTAAGAAATTGTTATGATGACATTGTGAAGAGCTCTAGTCTTAAATGGGCAGAAAAGTTAGGAAGCGAGCATAAACTATGAAAATAGTTACGTGTAAAAATAATTAAGTTATCGACAATACGCAATTAATTTCGTTTCGTAGTGACGGTGTCGAAGATTATGACGTGTGCATTTAGTTTTTACAAGGGAGACGTTGCGCAGATATGGTCTTTGACCGAGCTCCAGAAACTCAAGATTTGTCAGAGGGCAATGGAGCGTAGCATCCTCGGCGTCGAACGCGTGGACAACGACCCGCATCGCAGACGTCGGCAACAAGACCGCCCGGCTGAAGTGGGAGTGGGCTGGTCATGTATCTAGGATGAACGCCGTGAAGTGGGCCCACATAACATCCCAGTGGGCCCCGGACGGAGCGAGACGCCGAGGACGGCCGAGGAAGCGGTGGCGGTACGAACTTGATGCCTCCGACAAAAGCTGGTGGGAGAAGACAAAACACCGGGATGGTTGGATCCATGATGTACAGTTGTGAGGGTGTTCTTGTGTGTGTGTTTGTTCAGTGTGAATATACTTAACACAAATCAACTTCCAATTTTGAATATAATGAACTCGTTTTTCAAAAATATTTTCTGAAATTTGATTAGCCATTCAGGGTAATTTCAACTCAGTATAACAAATACTCAGAATATTTTTATAGTTGGACCAAAAAATAAAAGCAAATGCAAATGTGTTTGTATTTTTAATGTGATGGCCTATTTTTTGCCGATCTACAGACTTGCGTACATCATGCGGGCCAGAAATGAAACGTCTCCTTTACTTAAATACATACTATTAACTGTATTCGAAGGATTTAATAAATCATTATTCGTTAGGTTTTTTTGTGATCAAACTACGATATCTGGGCCACTCATTAGAATAGATATATACATATTCTCTATTCTGCACCTATATTTTTACAAACAATCTATTTTAGTTCGCTGGCCATTCAAAAAACACAATTATTATATGTTTCCTTCTATCACATACAGTTAACTGTTACCTGTATAGCAAATTGTAATTTTACTATATTAAGGATAAGGAAAATAATTTAAAAAATATATATCTGACACGTTTTTTATAGTACATGAATATGTATATGTAAAAAAAAACTTGTTCTCTATGTATAACATGTAAGAGGTGCTGCCCTTGCAGGGTTGAAGGCAAAAAGAATGACGGGTGGTAGGTATTAACACGACACCGCAGTAAATTGCCGGCTATATTTTCGCGTTTTGTGCGGGTGGTGTAAAAAAATAAACATAAAATAATTTACTGATATTCACATACAATAATATTGTCATTAACATCCTTGACATCTGCCTGTCTTTTAAGGAATAACAAGATGTTTTCTATCAGCAGTAGGGTGTTAGTTGCGCTCTCTAACTAAAGATATACTAAATAGATTCCTACTGTTGTATAGTAAGTTTGTTTCTTACTCTTTCACGCCAAAATTACTAAACCGATTATCATGAAACTTTGTACACATATTCTTAAAAGTATTAGAAAGGACAAGGACGCAGCATACTTTTCGTTTAAAAATACGGACGCGAGCGAAGCAAATACTACAATATGTATATTATAAAGTAGTAAAAGGTGCAAATATTTTTTGTTTGCATCCGATAGCTGTCTATCTGTTTGTAATTTGTATTGCTGGACCGATTTTAACATTTATTTTACTAACATAAAGCTTCATTATCAAGAAGTCTTCTTCTCGTGTCAGTGTTCAGCTGATCAAATTTTAGGTGCCCAGTACTGTGCCACATCTATAGCGGCAGCATTGGCAACGAGCAGATCCTCGAATGTGCAAGTTCTTGGGCACAGCGAGCACTGGAGTAGATGCTCCATTGATTGGGTCGGATCCCCGCATTCGCATTGCTCCCCCGAGCAAGGTATTAGGCCCCAACGACTCCTATTTTGTTGACATAGGCCTACTTGTGTTCGGAGTCGATTAAGCGACTTCCAAGTATGCCAAGGCAGGTTGTGGCCTGGGGGGAGGTTTTCTTTAAGTGTCACAAATATATCGGGGGGAGGGTGTTTCATTTTCCACCTTACAATTCTCTCCTCGGCCGGACCACGAATTAACGCCTGTGTACTTCGTAAGAAGCTTTTACGACTTTTTAGTCTTGCAGGGTGGATGGCGTGTCCAAAGAGAGGATGGCGGCTGTCTGTCTCTTGATCAAGAAGTAACGTTGGCTATACTTTATTGCGATAGAACAATTTTGTTTTTGAAGTAAAACTTCTATACGCGCGCTTGATTTGGGGAGTAAACTGGCGAACTGGCGCGAGCATTACAAAAATCATACATCGGGCGAGGCCTTAGAAGAAGTATAGTGTATATGTCGCAGTCGGATTGTATAAACCGCCGTATTACATTACGGCTAGCCGTTTAGAAAAACAGGGCCGTTTTGTAATGCGGCGGGTCAACGATTAGCCGGATTGTCGTTGAGAAACGTTCTACAATATGGCGGCTCACGTTTAGCCTCATTGTGCCAATCCACTGGACTCGCTCGCGT
>LUGF01048166.1:316614-326958 GCA_001625245.1 Calycopis cecrops | reverse complement strand
TAGTACAATTTCCATTTGATGGAGATCGTGATATTGGCTGATAAAACTCATTCAACTAAGATTAAATCTAAAGCTAGTCAAGGTCGCGGGGGCCGCTGGATTCAGGCAGCTCGTGACGTCACGCGCGGAGTTCTCGGAGGGANNGGGGGCGTGTGTCCAGCAGTGGACGTCTTCCGGCTGCTGATGATGGTAATGAAACGCCTCCTCACTTGTTGGATGTTCGTTTTGTTGGATTATTAAACAAAGGTTTGAGCCATTAACCTTTATTTGTTAATCTGATAATAAATGTAAATGAGCTTGTTTATTGCTGTGTACTAATTAGATTTGCTTATAAATTAGAAATGAAATTTATTTCACGAAGTAATTAACATTCCTGATTATTTTAAGTGTGATGTTGTTTGCTTTTGTTAGTGTCCAAAATATATATAATATATATAAAGAGATAGCATTAGATTAGGCTTAATTACGTAACGGACACTAGGCTATAAAAATCTAGGTTATAAAATTTCAATTTATCACACAGACAGGATCGTATTATTTTTAGCAATTCTCAAGACCTGATTCGCCCACAGGGCCCCAGGACGTTCGCAAATCGCACTGCTGCGGCTACATAGCATCACTTAACGCCAGTATTATTCAGCCAAAGTAACGGGAGGTACCTCCCCGGTCGTGCCGACACAATTGAGGTAACAGTAAAAGGCAGTAGCGTTACCCCTTACTAAATCCTTACAATATACTCGCGCACATATCATCCCCTTTTCCACCATCGCCGTAGATACAAGATATGACCGATTCTGTGAAATAGTCTTCGACCAAAATATCTGGATTCACAATTGGCTTCTGCGCCCAGCTGCCACCACAAGGCTTGAGACAAGGCAGGGACACATACAACCTTATAGAGCCGAAAAAATAACACGATAAATGGTTTTATACCTAAACAACACATCAAGTGAATGTCCCTGTCTTTAACGAATAAAGATATTATGAAACCAATTGTGTTGAAACACAGTTTCAGTTTCGTAGTTGTTCGAATGAAACAAATAATTTTGTACAATTGACAACGACGCAACGACATATTGTATTGTATACAGGACATCTTAAGAACAATGCAAGATAAATTGAATTTGTACAGAAAATGCAAGACATTCAATACTATTTGTTTTAGTATATAATATATATTTATTTTTTAAAGCATCGATTCGATATAAATGTTTGAAATCCCTACTATATTTGAATTTAAATAGATTTGTTACGCTCTCACGCCAAATCTACTCCACCGATCATCTTAAAACTTTGTACGCATATTCTTAGAATACGGAATAGCGGCTGAAGGTACCCGCAGGGGTATATTCGGTGTGAAGGTATCATAATAAAAGTATTCCCCTTAAAGTTAGTAGCTACTACTAGTACTAGTTCGTAGTATAAAGTTTCTTTTTTTTTTTGACGTAAGCAACCTTATAAAAATTTTGAACTTACTTTACGAACCTAACGAGATGATCTCTCAAGATTACGGGCTAATCTTGAGAGATCATCTCGTTAGTTTCGTACATATAAAAATATAAAAATAAATAAAATATTCTCTCAAGTCTTTATAAAGTGAAATTAACTTTTTCATGAGTAGACACACAAAACAAGAGACCATAATAATTTATGATTATTATGGTCTCTTGTTTTTTGTGTTTGTCACAAACATATTTTCAGGATAAAAGTAATTTTTATATAGCTTATCTCAAATCTCATAAAATATTTATAATGTGTGCAGAATTACTCGGCGATATTGTAAGCTGGTCTTTGTGAAAGTCTAATATCACAATATTAAATCTTCTGTTAGTCGAATAATGTTATAAGAACCGTGTATCTGGACCGTCATGCCTACTAGTGGTTAAAACGGTGTACTTTGACTACCCATCAAATTGTGTTCGAAATCGTAAGATTTTATTATAATTGAGATCGAACATCAATACTGCGTGACCCACTAGTAGGAAATTCAATCTAGCAACATTATTTTGTAAAATTAATAAGTTGTTGCTACAGAAAAGGCAGGTTTGTTTTTTGCATGTTACCAAGCCTGCCTCAAAAACCGTTGGCACCGGTAGAGCATTTAATTTTTATTATGAATAGCTTCAATGGACATAGCATATGTAAGTTAAACATGTTTTTAATGAAAAAAGTAATTAGTAGCGAAACACTCAGATAAAACAGGTCCAAAAGGCGATACTTAAACAAATCTGCCACGAGACAATCAACAATAAAAATGATTGAAGTGTAAAATCCGTTTTATTATAACCTTTGTTCCTGTGATATTTAGGAAAATAAGACAACAATCTGTGTTCACCTACGCGTATATTGGCAGACTGAGACAGCGAACGTTACTCGTAAGTACAAAGAATTAATCTGCTACCCTCACATAATACATCTTTATCTAAGTACATACATAAAGCTGGGTATCCACTTGAGGCAGCCTCGGACCGAGCAGCTGCCTCGACCTGAGGCAGATCTAGTGGAGACCGTGCCGCGAGTCGAGGCTTGCCGCGACTTGAACCAAACGCGGCGGCCGCGCAGCGAGCCAAATCGTTCGGTAACTGGCCATGCTCAAAGACGCCTCACACTGAGGCGTGCGTTCAGTGGAGACGGACGTACGTGTGCTCGGACGCGAGCGACAAAATGGATAACGAGAAATGTATCGAATTAATTAAGTTGTATGAAAACCACCGACATTTGTGGGGTCCAACTTCACCGCATTATTATAATAAACATTTGAAAGAAGATTCTTGGAAAATAATAAGCAACGAAATGAAACTTCCCGTTTCCGAAGTAAAAAAAAGTTACTTCGCTTTGTGGATCTTTCCGGAGGGAAAAAGGTTTCAGAGTTCATTCTGGTAAAATTTTTAATAGTTTCTTCTACGCCTTCAAAGGTCATATCTGACAACAATTGTTTTGCATAAACATTTCGCTGACGATATATTTCCTTAATCCACCATCGATGTTTCCGTTTCTTATGTTGCCGCTTCCTTTTGTAGTGACTAATAATTACTACTAATGCTGCAGCGACTTTACGTGCGTCAATCATGGTGGTTAATGAGGAATTGTGAAAATCGTGGCTCGGGTTGAGGCATGCCGCTCGATACGATATTGCGTGTGCTCAAGTGGAGACACATGTACTTTCCTCAACCCGCGGCACGCTCAGGGTGAGGCAGCTCGCCACGAGGCTGCGCAAGTGGATACCCAGCTTAATAGTCGCGTAAACTTAAGAAACACTGCAGAGTTTCTTAACTTTCTTAAGAATAATAGTTACACATTTACATAAAAAAAATAGTTAAATACAATATGAAATGTGCAGTTTCCCGGACGCTGAGATACGCAAAATGGCCGCTAAACTGGTGAACAAGATGTCGGACGACGAGCTGCTGCGCGTGCTGCCGCAGCTGACGCAAGCGTTACGCTACGAGACGTACGAGTGCAGCCCGCTCGCAGGTATACTGACTAGAATACTACGATTTTATCATTGGTTTACTTACTTGCTGTAACTAATATTTCAAACATCAATATCATAATCAAGTTACATGTTCCTTCATTTTATATGTAGAACAGTGGTGATAAACCAGAGTTTTCAGATGTTGTCCAACTTATACTATATTGTCTTCAAATCCATATGACCACGATGGTACGCTAAGGTGTTACAATTCATCCATGCTAGTCCTGTCATACTGATCTCCCTGCACTTTATTGCTAACCAAAGAGTATAGTAATTTACCTTTTTTCAACTGTATTAATTTCTTCAAACAATCTTATCATCCTATGAATCTAATATTTTACACTAAACTATGACTTAAGTTTAGTGTATATTGAACGCATGTTTCAGAGTTGCTGATAACGCGCGCGCTGTCGGCGCCGGCGGTGGCACATCGCTTGTTCTGGCTACTCGTGCATTCGCTACCCAACGTAGCGCAGGTAACTAAAGATAGATAGTTAATATATAATAGATATAGAATAAGGACTGCAAATACAGGTTGAAATTAACTATATTATTGTAATGCACTATTTGTAGTGCGTAGCACACACTCGTAGCGCCCCAAAATATCTTCAAAAAAGAGCGCAAATACACTTTTTTGGAGTGAGTGAGTGAGTTTAGTTCTGTGCTAAAAGTGAGCGTCAATCCTCTCATCTGTGTTATGCTTAAGCGTAGCACCACTTGCCGTTACGTAATATTCTATTAATACTTTTAAACTTCGACGGAGCCCTAACACTGCTGCTTCAGTCATCCTGTGACCACGGTCGGTGCAACCCTGTCGAAACGTCAGGAGAAATAATGGTATGTTTCGTGTTAATCCCCGTATGCATAAATTACGTAATATTCTAATGCGAAATCAATATTTTTCCCTACCAAAGAGTAACCGGCCTATGTAACAAAGATTCTAACGCTGAAATTTGACCCTTCACTTTTTCGAAAGTCTGTTGTTGTTCTGTTACTATGTCGCAGCAGACGGGGCCATGAATTATTAACAGATTATTGTTGTGCGATGGCGGCGCAGGCGCAAAGAAGTTATCGATAAAACCTTATGAGTTACATAAGAACTTGTCGACATCAATATACGCAGCACTGCTCCTGCCCATAAGGCCCATGAGTGGGAAAGAGAGAAAAACACTCGCTACCGCCCCTACGTTTTAGGACCGAGTCTGCAGCGACATAATAACAGAAATTTGTTACAACTGTGTCTATAACTATATTTTATTTTGTCACCAGTCGCCGAATCAAGAGTTTCTGGGCATAAATCTGGAAGACAACGCGAGCGACGGCTCCGACGTGGACGCGTGCATGACGGCCACGTGGCGCTACCGGCTCCTGCTGCACACGCTGCTCGCGGTGTGCGGGGACAACCTGAAGAAGACGCTGCTTCGGCAGCAGCTGCTCGTCAAGGTAATCATAATAATATGTCTTTATTGCACACCAAACATTACACACATGTATTTTGTCTAGTAGTAAAGGCGCCTTTTAAAGCGATATCTTCCAGGTAACCATATTTGAAAGATATATTGCTTGGAGATAAGGGCGTGCATAATATATACATATTGAAACTTAACTTAAACGTAAAATAAAAATATCTGAAAATAAGTACAATTTTAAATGCTACTAAATCATACCATAGAGAGATTTTGAAACCAAAAAATAGCTGTCTCTATATATAAAAATGAATATTAGTCTGTATGTCCTTTATAGAATCCTAAACAACGCATTTGATCATGTGATGATCTTTAGTTGGTGTAGCAACGTGCATGGGATACAGCTAGATACTAATAAAATTTGCATATTAATAGAAATATATTAGCTGCGCTCCGCGGTTTCTCCCGTGTAATATTCGATCCCGGGATTCGATGGATTCGATGGAAATATCGAGATGAAAAATAGATGTTGGCCAAATCTCAGGCCTACCCGATATGTACACAAAATTTCATGAGAATCGATCGAGCCGTATCGGAGGAGTATGGTGTAAATCATATACCAATAATGTTTCTCAGACGGTGGCGGAAGTGGCGATGTCGGTGAAGTGCGCGAAGGAGGCCCAACGGCAGCGCGCGCTGTGTGCCGGCGGCGAGAAGTTGGCGGCGCTCCTGCGACAGGAAGCGGCGGCGCTGCCGCTCGCGCTCCACCGCTACGTGCACGACATTGACGTCAAGTGAGTTGAAGTCTTTTTTAATACTATCTTATTAATATTGTAAATGCGAAAGTTTGTACGTTTGTTTGTTTGTTACTTCCTTTCCCATCCTTTCGCGCAAAAACTACTGAACCGATTTTCACGAAATTTGGCACACACATATAGGGTAACTTAGATTAACACATAGCATTTTTATCCTGAAAAAAATGTTCCTATGGGATGCGATGGGATGGTTTTCTACTTTCCACGATATCTAAATTTACACGGGTAATACCCCGGGGCGCAGCTAGTTATATTATAAATGCAAAAGTGTGTTTGTTTGTTTGTCCTTCTTTCACACCAAATCGCATCGACGTATCTATGTGATATTTAGTAGAAGATTTTTGAAGGACTGAAGACTGCCATAGGTTCTACTACGCGAGCCAAGCCGCTGGTAATAGCTAGTATAGTGTATGGGGACAAAAAGGCAGTCAGACATAATCTATAACTTAAGTACCTACCATATAAATGATTCTGATTAGTTGCCTCTATTCTCTAACCGGAGTCCGGAACCTGTAAACTCAGTCCGTAGTATATTTTTTATGGTATAAGAGAACAGACGAGCAGTCGGCATCTTTTTGTGACTACAGACACTCAAAGACATTTGTGTGGTACTTAAGTTATAGATTTTTTAAAGAATTAAGTATAGAATACCTACTTAACACTTAACCGCCATATACGTTACAGTTAGTTCATATCTTACCTTCTCTCAGATCCTGTACTTACTTCTCGTCGAACACACTACCTCTGAAGATCAACTTTTTAGGCGTGGACAACGCTGTTGTGCCCGCTATGTTTAAGGTTAGTCTATACTCATACATACACGGTGATATTAAAATCGTTTTCGAGAAGGAAAAAGTGAATTCTATACCAAGAACAGAACCTACATAGAAAATTTATTTAAAATAAAGTAACTCATTTTTTTGAAGTCGATAGTCATATCGCTCACATGGGAAATGTGAGAACTAGTAGTAGCGCCAATAAATTGCACGTACTACAATTGCAAAGCGCCTTACTGTTCACCTCACTATGCACTAATTCATAAAGTTTATATAAATATATATAAATTAGTCTTATTCCCCCCATGGGCGACCGGCCACTTACACACCGCACGAAAGGCGAAAGCACATCTCTCACTTTACGTTGGTATCGTGTAAGCGAGAGGTATCTCCCCGGTCGTACCTAATTAGCCGCATCCACACCGGACGATCCAAAATGGATCGGCGATCCCGCGATCCGCGATCCAAGATCGTGATGCGTGGAGCGTGGATCGTTCTAGGTCGATCCAACAGAAATCTTTTGCGATCCTGACTGGCTGCTCCAAGGCGCTCCAGCCGATCCATACTGATCCATAATTCAGTTGAAATTTTGTCTGGCTATGGAGTCACACGTGCAACGACGGCGACGAATAGCCGTAGCAGCAGCAAGCTACATTTTACTTGTATATTTACGGCAAAAATTAATTATAATATAGCCACCTGACAAAGACTTCATTTTTTTCTTTATTTCCGTTGTTGGAATACTATCCATTTGCCGACTAATTTTCCGCCAGGCATCTTCTCTTACACCTCTATTTGTATAATAGCCATCATTAGGATCCCATAAACATATTTTATTCTCCCTATATAATAGGGAGAATAAACGTGTACATTGTGAGTTATCCATAACTGCGGTTCACGCGATCCTCGCAACCGTCCAGACCGCGCGCGCCAAATGACTGAGGCACCTTTGTGCATGACCAAAAAACCGACAAGAAATGGATCGCACGCGGCGAGGAGCGCGCGCTCCCCGCCGCGCACATGGATCGCGCGCGGCACGTCTACACCTCTCGCTCCATGGAGCGCGCTCCATGCCGCGCGCGTTTGGAGCGCTTTGGATCGTCCGGTGTGGATGCGGCTATTCAGATGCAAACATGGAAGCAGCGTGGCACTACCTCTTGCTATAGCATTCTAGTGTGTAAAGTCCTGAGATATATTAATGCTATTCTTGTTTGTAGGTGGGCGATGACTTGAGACAGGACGCACTGGTGTTGCAAGTCATAAAGGTGATGGACAGCTTGTGGCTCAGCGCGGGTCTAGATCTGCGGATAGTGACCTTCCAGGCCCTACCCACCAGCAACAACAGAGGTAAAAAATATATTTATTTAAACTGTTACTAGACAAAACTTACCTTCATGAATTTCTAAATGACAAAATTGAAAAATGTACCTAATAAGGAAACCACACAGCATTCTTCAACACAATGATCATTATTATTTTTATATTCAGTTAAGACAATCGATTACTAAAATAATATTAATTTATATTTTTATCGAGATTCATTGTACGAAATTGACAAATTCAATCGATTAGAAAGAAAAAAGAATTAACAAATTTCATATTAAAAGGATCTTTTGGACCAGATTCTTCTGTATTCTTGTCTTCTTCTCTCCAGTCTCTCTCTCCAGTCTTGATTAATGTACCCATTGTGATCCAACTATCAGCACACGCATCCATTTTGACCGTGTATTACGACAGGTATGATAGAGATCGTGTCCGAGGCGGAGACGCTCCGCGCCATCCAGACGGAGTGGGGGCTGACGGGGTCGTTCAAGGATAAGCCCATCGCCGAGTGGCTCGCCAAGCACAACCCCTCCGAGCTCGAGTACCAGCGTGCGCGCGACAACTTCACCGGTACGTAACACGCACGCATTAGCGCACAGTGCACGCAACTTCACGGGTATGTACCATCGCGCACGCATTAGCTCCGCCTACTGTTTGTTTTTTTTATAGTTTTTACAGTACAGCAAACGAGGAGTTGGAGCCATTTTCTACTACCTTGACTACCAACGCCCTCAGACGCATATATGCGTTACCCTTTCTCCCACCCCCATGTACCACCGGCTACTTACACATCGCACGGAACGCGGCAGCTAAGCTGTGACTTTACGCCGGTCTCGTGTAAGCGAGAGGTACCTCCTCGGTCGTGCCGGCACAAATCTACTACATGTATCTAGCAGGGCACTACCTCTTACTAATGCGCACGCTATAGCGCATTTTTATTTTAAGACATGTTCATTGAGTCTAAAGGACAAAACAGAATAATACACATGTATATTTCGACTTGTATTATTATTGAAATTTACTGATCTTTGCATAACTAGACAGCTTAAAATTTGTATTAACTAGTCTAAACATATACAAGGTTGATACAAGCGAGAGGCATTAAATTGAACCACGTATACGATAAGTATCTACAGTTAATCAGAAACTATAAAAAAAAAGTTTACGACAAGTATACGAAAATACTTTTTTCAAACAAGTTAAACAGCGAAAAAACCAACCTTGTATACATTTTTATATAGCACAATCTTTACGCAAAATCGTTGCCCTTCTTTCTCCTCTCTTGCCATGCGCCAGTTGGAACACTGTCAACTTACATTTTTTTTATTTCCCAGCGTCCTGCGCGGGCTACAGCGTGGCTACGTACCTACTGGGTATATGCGATCGACACAACGACAACATAATGTTGAAAACTTCGGGTCATCTTTTCCACATAGACTTCGGGAAATTCCTGGGGGATGCGCAGATGTTTGGCAACTTCAAGAGGTACGTTTAATGAATAGGCAGGTAACATTCGTAAAATTCAGATATGAGGGGTATTCGTATTTGAATATTACGAAGAAAACCTGACATGTGATCATCGTACCTAATACTTGTGCCAGGTTTACCTGTCAGCCGGCGCAGGCGATCTGCTGTACTCCATACGGTATACCTGTGCGTGTGTGTGAACTTCGGTCGACTGGTCAGGTCGCGTTAGATGAATTCTGACTGGAAATTATTTACGTAATACTTCTATACTTAATCATGTACAGGATGTCTCCTGAGAAATTGACAATTTATCTATATAAAAGAATATAGTTTATAGTCCTAGGTAGATGGAATTAAGAAGTAAGAGTATTAAAGAGTTTCAGTAAAATTGTCGCATTATGATAACAAAATGTGTTTCTCTTTCTTTTTTTTTATTTAAAGCCGATATATAAGATATTACTTTCTAATTAAGTTTTCATCGGACATATGGTAATAAAATAAATAAAACATGTACAGTTTTGTACCGTGATATTCCAGAAATTTCTCTGTTGACTTACCTTGGTTGCTTTTAATAAAAATATTATAAAGCTTCGTACTTAAAATCTTGAATCTCCTCCCAGAGACCGCGCTCCATTTGTGCTGACGCACGACATGGTGTACGTTATCAACGGCGGCGAGCGGCCCACGCAGCGCTTCCAGCACTTTGTGGAGTTATGCTGCATGGCGTTCAACGTGGTGCGAGCGCATCACGACCACATACTCGACCTGTTCGCTCTGGTATGTAGCACCACTGATTTCTATATACAAAGCTATTCACCAGTTGATCTATATATATGTCTCACCTTATAAAATAAATAAAATAAATAAAAAACACTTTATTTTGCACCAAGATAACAATAGCTGAGCACTTAAAACTAGATAGATACAGGTACAAAAAGGCGGTCTTACCGCTCTCAGCGGTCTCTTCCAAACAACCAATAATAAAAAGAAATCAACAAATACAAAAGAAGATAATTGGCACAAACACGAGTATAAAAGAGAATTTTGAGTATTTTCATTTTCAAAGTAAATATAATATGTAA
>LUGF01048166.1:287987-306667 GCA_001625245.1 Calycopis cecrops | reverse complement strand
GATTTTTTAAAATTAAAATTAATTATTAATTATTAAAATAATGCGTTAAATGGGTATATAATTTTTAACGAGGAATACGAATGTTTAATATTAGCACTAAATATTTAATTATATTCTAATGTAAGTTACGTATATCTTATTTATAAACCTAACCTATTTTTTAATTGAGAATTTGAATTGAAAACTCCATTTAAGTTGGTACATAAATATTATGTAAAAAATTAAATACTATCTAAATCAAGTTTAAGCGCGTACCTACCTATTCAACTCAAAATCTCAATTCAGAAACCGGGGTTGAAAGTAATTAAATGTATGTACTTATTATAAATATGTATTTACATACAAGCAGATGGTAAAATATTATTTTATATTATAAGTAGAAGGTGTAAAATTATTATCGTTTGTCATTCTGCCGTGTCAGGCAGGACGGCAATGCATGCGGATATTTATAGGCGTCAGTAGTCGTGACAGCTGTGTAAGTGGCCCATGAAGAGAGGAAGGAGGGAAACGCATCTGTATAACTTCTATGCAGATGTCTATGGGCATCGATAGTCTTGAAAATGGCCCCGACTGCTCGCTAGCTCCCTTATATTATAAAAAAAAATATGTATATGTTAAAAAAAGTGAAAAAAAAAAAATAACTAAAAATAAAACTGCCAACCCTAGGCGTCACGGCAAGAGTTTTTTTTTATGTTGCCGATTGGGCTTAGATAGCTTACTCTTCTTATTATACTATGCAAGAAGGCCGGCTACTGTTGATGGAATGACTCTCTACGAGAAGCGCTACGTATGCACGTGTGAGTGTGCATTTGTGTGTGTGTGTGTACGTGCGTGCGTGCGTGGCTATATTTATGTATACGCTATTAACTATAGGATGGCACAAGAAGGCAGACTGGTGCGGGTGGAGTGCCTCAGCTACGAGAAGCGCTACGACCCCGAGAAGCACTACGTGTACGCACTGCGCGTGTTCCGCGCGGGACAGGCCACGCCCGCCGTGCTGTACCGCTCCTACAAGCACTTCACAGAGCTCTACCAGAAGATATGTCTGCATTTCCCGCTGGCTAAAGTTCACAGGTGAGATACAAGTACTAATACTTTGTAATGTTTTTGTAATTTTTAAGTTCCAGGACCTAGTAAGAGGTAATGCCACGCTGCATGCACGCAGGTTGGCACGACCAGGGAGGTACCTCTCTCTTACACGATATCGGCGTAAAATGTAAATAGCCGGTGGCCCATGAAGAGAGGCAGGAAGGAAGATAACGCGCCTATATAACCTCTATGCGCATGTCATGTCTATAGGCCCACTTTGGGCGTCAAAAATAAATATAATCACAATAAAATTTAGTGACGATGTTACTTCCTATTAATATAGCTTTCTGTTAGGGAAATAATGTTTAAAAGCAAGTAACTAATCAGACCACCACCAAATTTTATACTCCCTAGTCCAGAAATCAAAAAAAAAGAAAAACCTAAAAACGTTAAGACTGTCAATACCCGTTTATTGTCATTTGATTTATCATATCTTATCAGTGTTCAAAAAAATATTAATGGATTAGGTACCTCAAATAATTATTTGTAGCGTCTTCGCATTTTTTAGCATTGCGCTGAAGTATTTTTACTACATACAAAGCAAATTGTGGTGGGATCTTAGATTTATTTCTAAGAACCTTGTGTACACATAATAACATATTGAATTTGGAATATTATCAACACTTTTTTTACTCTGGGTTTACCGTGTCACGTAATAAACGTACAGCAAAACCTCATAAGAAATGTTAGGTCACGTGTCCCAGAATCTTATTTACCACTTATAACTCGCCTTTAACATTAGTGTTAACTGTTGTAACATTGTGTAACATCTAAATAAAATACGATATGGCCCTTAAATTTATTTTTATTGTATATAACGAATATCGTTTCAAGTTATGATATTATTTTGACTTATATACCTGAGCTATGAGAACTTATGCTAGTCATTTGTTTAAATTCTACCTATGCGTCGCTGTTATCCCTGTTTCGTAAATCTATGCTATAATTTAGGTCCATGAGGGTTTGCTTGGAGTTACCGGCGGTCGCTTTAGGTCGGTTTAGTTCTTCTCTGTGCTGCGATATAATGTCCCAACTGCCCTGGTCTTCGGCGGGTGGTGAGAAACTAGTGTTTCCAGTGTTATCTTTCTGATTCGTGATCGGTTCTGCACTATACGGCGGAGGTCCACTGCTTCTGCTGATGGAACTTTCTAGAGTGTTCGTTGAGTAGTTTGTGGGCGCTCGACTCGCTGGTTTAGGTATACTCGGAGTAGGTTCTGCGATTTTAGGTTGCGGCGCTGCACGTTTTTTGGATTTACCTTTATCAGCTTTCGCTTTTTCAATCTTCTCCTGTTTCTCTCTGTCTCTCTTCATTTTCTCTTGTCGTTGCTGCTCCTGTAGCGCTAGCTTCTCCCGTTTCTTCTGCTCTGCGATTTCTCTCTTTCTCTGCTCAGCTTGTTGCTTCTCCAATTTCCTCTGCTCTCTCTCGTTCTTGTTTACTCTTGGGACTGGTTTTGGCTGTACAAGATCTGGCATACTCTGTCGCGTGTCGACGTTTTGATTGGTGACGTTAATAATGTCGTTGGAGCTTTTGGACGGCTTGAGCGGCGGAGGTTTGTATGTCATCTTTACGACGGGCGTTGTGTTTCTCTTCGCAGTGTCTACATTGTTACCTGAAATGTTAGTGTTTACTGTTGAATATTATGCTTTAATGAAATAAGTACAATCGAATGTGTAAAATTATTGCTTCATTTCGTTTATAACCAAACTCCTTTGCAATGTTTTGGCCGATTTCTATGAAATTATCTTGTATACCTATTCTATAGGTGGAATAGGTGCTAAAGTCAATTTAAAATCTTATTCCTATATGTCTTCGACATCAAAAAGTATGCGAGTGAATCCTCCGGCCGTAGCGAGTTTTAATAAAATATGAGTCACTGATGAAAACAAAGATTAGAATAAATAAAGATAAAATACTGTGACAGGGTCAATTTTATTGGGGAATATTATAAAAAAAAGTTGCTACCCGATGACAAGCGACTTATCAGTAGTCAGTTCTTAATCTAGTTGAATGTTTTGAATTTGAGATTAATATTTAATTTGTAGTAATTATGAATATATTGGCTTGCCGTTTATTAAACAGTTATGGGCACCCCATGACAACTCCATATATTATATAACCAAAGAGCGATCATATACCCGATTTGCAACCGTTTCCATTGATATCCTATTTATTAAATGCGAAAGTTTGTATGTTTGTTTGTTACTCCTTTACGCAAAAAGTAAAAACTGCTGAACTGATTTTTATGAAATTTGGCACACACATGGAGGGTAACTTAGATTAACACATAGGATAGTTTTATCTCGAAAACATGTTCCTATGGGATGCCGTAGGATGATTTTCTATTTTCCACGAGATCCAAATTTATGCGGGTGAAACCGCGGGGCGCAGCTAGTTAACAATATTTTTATAGCAGAGACATAATACTTAAAGCTATATAATGTAAGCGAGAGGTGCCTCCCCAGTTCAGTCGTCTCTATTTGGCTGCAATATATTGGCGAAAATGACCAAGAATGTGTCTATACTTGTACTTATAATTAAAATACATATATCTATATATATAAAACTCAAAAGTGTCATCCATCTATCAACGCACAGCCCAAACCACTGGACGGATCAAGCTGAAATTTGGCATCCAGGTAGATGTTACGACGTAGGCATCCGCTAAGATAGGATTTTTAGAAATTCAACCCCTAAGGGGGTGAAATAGGGTGTTGAAGTTTATATGGAGAAATTAACGCGGGTGAAACCGCGGGGCACACACGGTATTAGCATATAATGTAACGCTTAGAGAATAAACGTTACATACTAAACTAAAATTTGGTTAATATCTAAAATATGCATTTATGTGGTTGTTAAGAGTTAAGTATCGAATAGTTATATACGTTTACTATTAAAGAATAATGGACTTGCAACCGGCCCTTACTCACAACAACAGTAATTATCTTAAACACTCACTTAGAAACTCAGACCGATTGACTCTGTAGGCCCCGCATATGGGCTCCCCGACTTTCACATCGTCAAAACTACTTTTCTTCTTCGACAGCAGTCGGAAATTCGCCTTGAAGCCGCCAAAGAGTGGCATAATTGAGAGATTTCTCTTAGTTCCTCGAGTAGAAATAAGTAATGTTTATTGTACAAAACTAGAACTTCAATAGGAAATTTTACACATTCAAAATTCACTGTTTACTTGTCCACAACACACTTTGTTATTCCTCAGCCCCTTCTCCGACGAACACTGATACCTTATCACCGGTATCAACACCATGACTAATATCGCAATCTTATCAACGAGTTCAGATAATCGTACACAACGGTTTTTTGTTGTATCGATAACAGTTGGATTAATTGTGTAAATATATAATTAGTGTCAATAATTTGTCTGAGCAGAATGCTTGGGCTACCAAATATGTACCCCTTCTTTTTTATAATGCCCCCTATAATATAATTACTATAAAATTTTTACTCCTTATTTTTGATATACTAGCTTATGACCGCGGCTGCGCAGGAGGTTAGGTTGTTATTATACATATTATAAACCTTACTCTTAAATTACTCTATCTAATAAAAAAAAATCTATCAAAATCTTTTGCGTAATTTTAAAGATCTAAGCATACAGACACACAGAAGGCGGATTGTTTTATACTATGTAATTGTTATAAAAAAAATGGGTAAAGTACCTATCTTGACTTCCGTCACCAGAAGACGCCACTGGGCATCTCTATCCTGGGCTATTTCTTGCTAGCTTGCGACCTGTACTAGTGTATTTTTTTTTTTAAATAATATCAGGGGGCAAACGAGCAGTTGGAGCCATTCTCATGAATACCGACGATAGACATCCGCATAGACGTTACACATACGCGTTGCCTCTACACGAAAGGTATCTTGTAAGCGAGGTACATGCATGCGTGCCTAGTGGCACTACCTCTTACTATATAGTACACTACCTCTACTAGTATAATATATCAAGTTTGTTATAAAACATGCCTTCATCTCCTCTCCAGCCTGCCGTCAGGGCTGCACGTGGGCCGCTCCAACATCCGTCAGGTGGCTGAGCGACGTTTCGGCGACGTGCAAGCGTTCCTCACGTCGTTGTTCCAACTGGCGGACGAGATCGCGCACTCGGACCTCGTGTACACGTTCTTCCATCCGCTGCTCAGGGACCAGCAGGACGTGGAGCCGCAGAGGATGAGGAGAGGTGAGGCGTCCACGTTAAGAATGCAGTGACGTCAGAGGCTTTCGACTATTTATTTTTTATGCATAAACATGAATTTAATTTTTCGTCCGAGCGTCCGAGGTTAACCGAGGTGACATAATATGTAAGTACCAAGTGGCCCCCGCTACTACACTACTACTGTCACCACAGCAAATGAAAAATAAAAATAATTTACAAGAAATTTATAGTTATGTCTAAAGTTGTAGAACAAACGTTATAAAAGAAGTTAGCTATCTATACCTGAGAGCTTGCTCATGGCTGTAATAATCCTGCATAAGATGGAGCTAAAGATGAGGGGGCGTATTCTACATCTTCAATAGATCATTGCAAGTAATTTATCATGCTGCAGGCAACAGGTCACGTTAGGTCTCACAAGGTCCTTTTAAGAGTTCAGAAGACGCTAGAGAATTGACTCGATTCGTCCCAGGTTCATGAAACACCATGTCTTGAGGGTTCGGTGAGCCTACTAAGAGGGAAGTACAGCCCTCTACTATTTACTTTTTGTGTGTTATTTTCAAGCTGTTTATAATACTAACTTCTATAGACCACGGTTTGAAAATGAAAGATTTTCAGTTATTTTATTTATTAATTTCGAGACTTTACCGTATCAATCTTTGTATTAGCCTCGCGATGGTAAATTGAAAATAATTACATTCGTGTCTCAGGCGAGGCGGTGGAACCGGAGAGCAGCGGGTCGGGTTCTCTGAAGCTGTCAGTCCAGTATGCGGGCGGGGTGCTCGCCGTGTTAATACTGCACGCTCAGTCGCTGGCTGCCGGCGCGCAGGGCCTGCCGCCCAACCCTTATGTCAAGGTACAGGGACGCACGCCACTACACATACACGCACACGCAAGCACGCAAATACGATACGTACACGCAAACACGCAGACACGACACATACACGCACACGCATACGCAAGCACACAAATGAGACACGTACACGCAAGCACGCAGACGCCACACGTACACGCACTGTGCTTTCCAGCGCAGTGTTGCCACTCGCGAACCTGTCTTCCTCAGCGGTTGTCGGTTCTGCGAGCAATATGGCCCATTGCCACTTCAGCTTACTGATTCTCAAAAGATAATAACACTTTTCCAGGTGTACCTGATCCCGGATCCCAGCAAGGAGACTAAACGCAAGACGCGCGTCCTGAAGCGCAACTCCCACCCATCCTTCATGGAGATGCTAGAGTACCGCTTGCCGCTCGACGTCGTGCGCGCGCGCAGCTTGCAGGTATACACTAACCGGGGTTGCCAACGCTTAGGACGTCCACTGCTGGGCTGATTATTTTTCTGGTATAGGGGGTAAACGAGCAGTCATGACTACCGATGCCCATGGACATCCGCATAGAGATAAACAGACGCGTTGCCACCCTTCCAGCATCCATCCCTATGGACAACAGGCTACTTACGTACCCCACGAAACGCGACTGCACAGCTTAATACATACAATAAGATGACGCAAAGTGACGTCCACTGTAGGTAAACTCGATCCCTTCCTCAGTGCCAACGTAAACATCTAGCGTAGTTACACTGCGGCCGCTTTATTTACGAACTTTAATTTGGGAGACTCATCATTATAATGTGATGCGGCTACAGCCTAAGCTACTGTCGATGCTATATACTTCCACGCAAAATCGTTCAAAAAAGAAGAAAGATTGTGCACTTCTAAGAAGAATTGATTTAAAACTATACAGCGACCTAGCTGTGTGTATCTTGAGAATGCATGTACGATTGTGTCTACGATGTGTCTATTTTACCTACGTAATATCCGAAAGTTTCCGACACAAGCGTTCTGCTCTTTATATATTTGGCAATTGTATTCACTGTCCAAATAAAATAATGACACTGATTACTTCCGATGCACTCAAACATAAATAAAAGAATTTATTTACGTTTTCCAATATACGTCAGTCAGTCAGTCAAAAGTGTAAATAGTCGCCGATATCTTAATAGATACATTTTTACAAACAACAAGCGAATCCTCAACATCATCCTTGTGTCATAGGCGACGGTGTGGAACTACGACTCGCTACAAGAGAACCAGTTCCTCGGTGGCGTGGTGATACCACTGGCGACGCTGCCGCTGCGAGAGGAAACCGTAGCCTGGTACCCGCTGGAGTACATACCCCGGTAGCTCCGCCTCCCGGCCCCGCCCATTGTGCACGCACATGCGGACAGACGTGTCAAGTATTGCTTCTTTCTAGCGAGGGCTGAGGGATGCGGGGAGGGCGAGTAGCCGCGAATCGATTTTTAACGATATTATTTAATAAATGGAATTTATGTAAAATAAAAATTAAAAAAAAGGAGCTGTACGATATTAAGAAGTTGAAATGTTATGTTCCCAGAGTGATCAGAAGAATTATAAATTCATTAAATTCAATTATTGAAATTATTATTCCTCGGTATCACTTCAAAACGATGAAGTATGCTGTACGATATTATGAAGAATGAAATGTTCTGTACCCCTGATGTGATGTTAGTGTATGGATCGCGACGGCGCGGCGGTCAACTGTTTTATCTTGAACTATTAAGTCTCACGCACCAAATTATGCTGGGTCTTTTACATTTACGTACTATTTTTATCTGATATTCTGAATAATGAGTTAAGTCTTGAATTCAATATCCTAAATTTGAAAAGGTTTTTACCGAGCTCATGTGACGGATTCTCCAATATAATTATTTTAAAGCTTGAATTGCTTGGATGGCCTAATAATTAAATTATTAAGACCTATTATTTTATATCACAGAATATAATAGAAGAAATTGAAATGTTTAAATTGAAATATGTTATAAAATATTTAAGAAACCTATTATAAATAACTCTTTTTATTACAAAATTAATCGACGTCTTTTCAAATGCTTAGCATGCAGACTTAGAAGATTCAAATAAAACAGTGGTGTGTCAAAAAATGATAGCTAGGAATAAAATTGTTAGGAAAACCTTTATTATGGGAGTACAGAACAAAATGAAGTGGCTAGGAGATGTTGTGGTAACAGAACGCGACACTGCAAATGTTAGTGAATAGTTTGGCTACAAGCTAGACCTATACAAGTACATGTTTTGATACTAATATTAGGGCTGACGACGAGTCGGTTTTACAGGCATTTTGATATCACTTTACAATATACATATACCAATGGTAAATAATTTGATGTTGACAATCCGGTAGTTTCGGGTTTACAAAGCGCCGTCTCTTTCTTCTGCTTCAAAAAGATAGAGATAGACTGCCTGTGAGAACTAATGCTAGAACTTTATGACGCGCGTGAGCAGGACAGAGGAAGTAGATTAACGATGTGCCTATACAGAAGAATATTAACCGTATGATCGGCTACCAATATCATAACCCCACCAAGTCATAATATCATAATATTGAAATGTCATATCGGTATATAATAACTGATGAATATTGCTATATATATTATATTATATATAAAATTTATTAAATATAACAACAATTTAAAATATTCAATACTCTTACTATTATTTGACTATTGTACAGTATATTATTTTACCATTATAGGGTTATATTCATATTATAATAGGAGTATCATATGATTCTAATATATCATATCTATCGTAGACGAACATCATTTTTTGTCTGCCTCGTGCCTGAAATACGTTGTATGGTTGTCGAATTAGTATTCAGTGGCAGGGTCAACGGCCTCGTCGCGTTCTTTCCCTTATATTATTTACCTTTGGTATCTGTAGCTTAGTATAATTAATAGCTTAAATATATTACATCGACATATCTACGAGTATTCTGTATAATCTACATATGGTATCCTTAGTATTTTTAATTTTTCTTTTAGAGGTATTGTGAGATGAATCATTTTGTTTTTTTTTAATGTTATTTTTTTATTGTACTTTCGCTATCTTAATTTGTATATCTTCTGGTCTATACCAGAAGATATAAAAATTAAATGTCACTTTCTTACTCTTTTCCACATTTTATTTATAATTTTATTAAACTTATAATTTATTTTGTTTGTATTGAAAGTATTAATATATTAGATATGAACATCTAAATGACTAATAGTACTTTGGTATCCTATAACTAAGGCCGCCTAAGACCCCATTTACAAGTACCTCCATCTCTTTTCAGTATATCTATCCCTCTTTCGCCTTATATATTTTATTACTTATGAACAGAACAAAATGGCGTATAAGGACATTTTTTATTTACATTTAATTACCAATTTTGTTTACTATACATATTTTTGCATAAAACAATTAAATTATATTTCTTTTTTTTGCATTTAACGTTTTTTATGTCTTTCACGCTTTATTTTTTTGTTTGATTTCAATTTATTTTTTTGCACAGAACGCAAAACTATTTGGTGCTTCATAGTTCCCTAAATAACTAATGTTTACTCGCGTGTGATGTACCTTCGTTTTAGATCTGAATGTTATATGTTTAAATTGTATCAAATTCATATATTTTGTATATTTTGTATGCAACATATTATTATATCGTCAATCGAGTTAGGCTAAGGTCACACCCGGCGGATCGCAGTCGCTGTCGTTGCGTTTTATATTTTAGCGGCGTCGTGAGACCTGACCCTTATTCTTTTCTGCTGCTTTTGAGGTTTATTGTTATCTGGTTCACTTTTATTTTATTAATAAAATGTAAATGAGTAAAAAAGTATTGAGTTTCAGTAATACTCTTTAGAGTTACATATTATATATTTTTGTTAGCTATGATTTTCGTTGTAAATTTGATAGGGTATATTTTATAAATTAAATTCCTAACACAATGTTAAATTGTTGCAATAGTTTTTACAGTACTAGATCGTCTACATTTCGATCTGAATACTTAGTCATTGTAATAGTTTATGGTTTTAACAGAACAAAATCACGTACATTTTTTTCTATTTTAATACATAGCTTCAATAAAACGTATATTAAATTTAATGATAACGAAAGACTGCACATTATTATTGATAGCCAGCAAAACAGTATTACTGTGAATTCTTTTTTCATTTGCAAAGTTCGTAGAAAAATAAAAAATAAAAGTGAAACAGACAAATAGATATAATAAAATATATACGGATACATGTTTGTTAGTATTTACATATCCTCAGAACCGAAAGTATTTTGTGTATGCTTATAAGTTAGCTAATATAAGTACCGCTGCGGCGGTTAGAGAAATGCAAATGTAAGTGAAAAAATAACGTTTGTGTGCGTAGATGTCACTTGGGAACTTCGATTGACATTATGTGAATGTTTATATATATCCATATCTAACGCATATCCTACGTATAATAAATGAAATAAAATTGTAATGTTCTTTAAGGTTTTTTTTAAGATTAAGGCCAAGGCAACCTATGCTGGCAATTTGACACGAAACTCTCGCCTATGTGATCTTAGACAAAGATTTATCTACTGCATCACATACCTGGTTAAATAAATTAAATATATTATACCTACCTATATTACTGTAATATAGGTAAGTACAATATTTTTAATTTTACAACATAAATATTTTCCCAAAACCATTTTTTTTTGTTTAAAATTGTTTAATTGTTTTTAACAATATTTATTTATAACAATATATTCGACATGCGTATTGTCCACGCCATATTGTATTTTGACACTTACATCTGCGGAAATAACAATGTATGCAACAAAGGCAGGCTTCCATTTTTGCTCAAATTACGAGCATAATTCAGCTTGTAGTGTAAAGCTGTGTACACACTATCCTACTACGACATAAAGAAATGTTAGCGTTCGAAATAGAGTGCTTCAAAAATAATTTTGCTGTTGTATTTACTGTTGATTTGTGAGTATATTTGTCAATTAATTTGCATGTAACGTATTCAACATAACAACTGAACTAACTTATGATAATAAAATTAATTTATTAATCAAAATACTTCTAAATGAATTTAATAATGAAGTAATGTTTCTTAATTTTGTATATCTTCATGTGTTACAATATAAGGTGAGCCCAAAAATCATGTACGTACAGGATTTTTGATCTCACCGTAATTTCGCATTATCGAACATACATGTACGATAGTGACACATGGTACGCGGGAGTGTGTACGCAGCAGATTGTGTAGTGTATATAATATATATTGTAAAGTTTTGTACGTGATCATATATCTGAAACATATTTAGTGTGGTGTTTATTTGGCATTATAATGTCGAAATACATTTCTGAGATGTTGCGCTTGTCTCTTATTCCGTACCCTCAAGTTGTGAACATACAGTTGTGTGTTGTGGACCCCGTAGGCCATTAACTCCATGGCTATCAATGTCCCACGCCCAACAGTGGGCCATTAGAGAGATGAATATTACTACGTACCGTGAAAGAAGGGATGTTTGGGCTAAAAATATGATAATATTCATCAGGTATTACTTCACCGTTTATTTCACACATTACAAATTAAATATTATTAGAAATAATTTATTTACAATATACATTTTTTTAAATTTAAGAGGGCCATTGAGCAGCCGGAGAGACTCCCATAGACATCCGCCAAAATGTAATGCAGATGTGTAGCCCTCTTTCCCTTTTACTCTTCAAAGGGCCATCAGAAACTCAGAAATCGCACGAAACCAAACAGCACATCTGTCAATGGCCTAAGGCCTTAAGCTGGCCTAATTCGGCTGTAATTTAGCATGGCACTACCTCTTACAACAAAGAATAAATTGATCTAAATTATAAATTAATTACCTACTTAAGTATATCCGTTACCACTAGGTACATTCAATTAAATTATCAAACTACTTATCTACATTGTATCAAATATTGCACAACAAGTCAAATAAAGTTCATTCACTTGAAAGAAAGTAATATTTTATGGGATAATAAACTATCATTTGCCATGGACGCTGTGGCATCCCGTCAACACGACCCAAGATATCGTTAAGACGTCTACAGATCTGCCAAAAAGGACTTAAGGGCCGATGACAACTTCTGTGTCAGTGACGTCAGGCCCCAGAAAGGGGAGAGTGGATTGTGAGAGGTTCCGCACTTAATAAATAGTAGTAAAAAGTCAAGAATAGCACATCGGGGAACAGAGCCGATGAGCAAACCCCTGAGCATCTCCCGCGATTCGCTCTGTATACCAAGAGGTGGGTAGGTGGTGGTGGGTGAGACCAACTCTATATCACCATGTCATTTTCCGTTGCCAGTTTGAATAAATAATTATTGCCATCGTATTTCCTCCTCACTAAACCCTTCTCCCCCAAGTAGTACGGGTCTTCCGCCAGCGTGGGTAGATAGTAGACGCCAGGTCTTGAGAAGTTGGTCTGTGGTCCCAGAGCGTTGGTGACGCGCTCCTCGTAGCAGTCGCCGTGTCGCGCCTCGCGGACGGAGCGACAGCGGAGCCCTAGGAACTTGTCGGGGTTTCCGTTGGCCAGCACCCAGAGGGTGGCGGACCGGAGGTGGCTGCACAGCTCCAGACACGGCAGGAGGAAGCTCTCACTGCCTCTGCCCTGGAACTCGCCTGCAAATATATTTTTACTTTTTATTTTTTTCTTTTTTTTTTTACTACGATATTAGTATTGGGACACAATATGTTAATGTCTTGTGTTGTGAAAGAGGTCACGCTGCCTGCATGTAGCCGAATTGGGGCGGCACGACGCGGAGGTACCTCTCGCTTACACGATACCGGCATGAAGTGATAGCTGTGCTGACGTGTTTCGTGCGGTAAGTAGCCAGATGCCCATGGTAGTGAGAGGAGAAATGACGGCAGCGCGTCTTTTTTTTTTTTATGGTATAAGGGGGCAAACGAGCAGTCGGAGCCATTTTCATGACTACCGACGCCCACAGACATCCGCATAGAGACTACAGATGCGCTGCCCTCCTTTCTCCCCCCACCTCCATGGGCCTCCGGCTACTTACACACCGCACGAAACGCGACAGCAACGCTGTCACTTTACGCCGGTCTTACGTAAGCGAGAGGTACCTCCCCTGTCGTGATGGGTTCAATTCGGCTGCATGCAAGCATGCAGTGTGGCACTACCTCTTACTTATGTCTGTATAGACTATACGCCATACGGAAGTCTACGGGCCTCGGGAGTCATGAAAATGCTTCCGACTGCAAAATACCTAATTACAAGCTTTTACCTCCGTTTGCGTAAAAGTCGACCTGCCCAATGGCATCAGCTATTCCGAAGCCATCCATGTTGGTGTGTAGCGCGTCCACAAAGACTGCGGCGTTGGCGTTGAACCGCTCCGTGTCTGGAAGGTTCCGGAAGCACGGCCCAGCCGGGTCCAGGCCTAGGAAATAAACATCTATATTTAAAAATTCTCGTGTCACAATGTCAGTAAGCATACTACGAAAGGGCTAGGCCGATTCTCATGAAATTTTGTGAGCCCATTGGGTAGTTGAGAATCGGCCAATATCAAATTTACGCGAGTGAAACTTCGGAGCGCAACTAGTATTGTATAAGTTTATAATATAGGAACATTATTTTAATAATTTTAATTAATTATAAAACCTAGTACATAATTACAGTGCCTATGTGTTTTTACAGCATAATAGAGCAGCGTGTACGAAAATAATATATTTCTCATCCCTCTTTCAACAACAGGAAATTTGACGTAAATTAATAAAGAAGGCAAATCACATTCATCTGTTCGTTTACATCGTTCTTTTTCTAACTAAATGTATGCAAATAATACCAAATGTTTTCATAATTCTGATGTTGATGATTATTAGATAATACTTCCACATTTATGCCAATTCGGTTGATAACAGAACGAAATAACGAATGGCCATGAAATACGAATAGCCATATTATACTCTCTACACACGCACTGCATGCATATAGTTATTAAACAACTTAATTGTTATTCGATCGAACTAATCAGACATGATTTTGAGGCCAGCGAGTCTGGTGAAAATGTTAATTTTACTTTATTTGGGAAACAAACAATTAGAGAATTAAAATTTAATATTTGTAAAAATGTAGAAAAGCCAGTCAAGTTTTCACTAAGAGGTTAAATAATACATTTAAAATTATTATTATTGATTAGCTCAATAATAGTAGGTAGGTAGGAATAGGTTTTATGGTAGACAATTCACAATACTATGACGCTACTGACTGATCAGGATTAGTGATGCGACTCGAGTCTCTCGAGTCAGTTTGTCAAACTCGTACTTGAGTGAAAAAAATCCTACTCGAGTGAACTTGCACTCGAGTGACCGAGTGAACTCGTCGCGCCGAGTACACTCGAGTCGCCGAGTGTACTCGTCACTCGAGTGACATTTTTATTCGAGTGACTTTTTTACTCGAGTATAACTCGAGTGAGGGAACAACCTCACTCGACTGACTCGAGTCGCAAATTCCTACTCGAGTCGCATCACTAATCAGGAGCCAGACTGAATTATGTAAATCTGCATAGTTGTCTTCGTAGATTTGTTTGTCGGCTTAGAAAGAAATCAGCAGGTAAAACTGGGGAGATATCTCGCTCACACATGATACCGCCCTAACATGAAAGCTATGCGTCGCGATTCGTGCGGTATACGAGTTTCCGGTGGTCCATTTGAGAGGAGGAATAGCAATATTTCTGTATAACAAATAAGAGATTGTATGGGCGTCGTCGGTAATCGTCCAAATATTCTGACTGCTTATTTTCTATCGAAGACAAGTTCGATTGCTCGTTTTATCGAGCTGAGGTCACCTCACCCGTGACCTGGCGACCTTCTGCCCCGTGACCTCGCAGTATTTCAAAAGAATCTGACTGCCCATTTGCCCATACCAAATAATTATCTTCGCTTGCCGTTCCAACGACCTCTAAGATCTCACCTGTGAGTCTCGCGACCTTCTGCCCCGTGACCTCATAATACTTGGTGGCGGCGAAGGAGCCCATGTGAGCCCCCAGGCTGCCCCCCAGCAGCTGCAGGCGGCGCGGCGACAGGCCCCGGCCGCTCAGCTTGACCAGGAACTCACCCACGAACACCCCCAGGGGCTTCGTGAGGCGAGCGGCTCTGGAAAGACAGTAGTGGCACTGGCAATTACGACAATGATGCCTCACAGTAGTGTTAAAGGTCTCGCACATTCGACTCCACGCCGACTCGACTCCAACTCAACTCGACGTAGCATTCAAATGTAAGCTTTATATTGCGTTTCTTAAGAGTACCTAAATTTGTAAGTTAACCACTAAGTCACTTAATAACCACTAATCACTAGTAAGAGGTAGTACCACACTGCATGCTTGCATGCAGCCGAATTGGACGCTTACACGAGACCGGCGTAAAGTGACAGCTGTGCTATCGCGTTTCGTGCGGTGTGTAAGTAGCCTAAGTAGATGATCGGTGATATGTACGTCAGCATATGCCAAGCTTGGGACCAATTTTGCAATATCTAATGTGAATGATTGTTGTTGTTCTACTATAAGTAAATTTGCAACATAAACATTTATTAATTTATTTACATGTCACACAATCAAACACCGTATTACAATCATCAAGAAAATAACTTTTACGTTTTTATCTGCAGTCCGAAAACAATTATGTAACCGTCAGGCGTAAAAACTTCCTATCGTGAAAAAACTGTGTTGCCATATTACAAAAAGTCCGAGTTTTATTAGTATTGCTATATTTTTCAATAATTATATCAATAATTGTGAGAAAACATAAAATGTACAACTACTAAAATACAATTGAACTTATAATAAGTCATAATGTAATATTAATGTAATTATGGCAATCTAACAGTAGGTAGTTTAAAACCTTTAATAGCGTGTATTGTCTCATTAAAACACAGACAAAAAAGTATCGATGTTGAGTTATCGACAAAATTCTATAAGCACATATGCAGGGTGACCTTTTGGTCCGGCCCACGTTGTAAAACATATTTCTTGGTCACCATTTGCATCACACTCGCGACTCACTGTAAGCCGACGTCACTGACCTTGAAGTCGATACATTTCGTATAAGAAAATCGATGACTTTTTTAAGGACCATTTCAAATCAATTTTTATTTAAAAAAATATTACAATTAGACAATAAAATTTAAAACACATCCTTGGAATGATGTTTACATCATCATTTTAAAATTTGGCCGGTGACCAAAAAATAACCCTGTATATCATGAAATTCTCGTGTCACAATGTTTGTTATCATACTCCTCCGAAACGGCTCGATCGATTCTCATGAGATTAAGTGTGTCTATTGGGTAGGTCTGAGAATTGACTAACTTACGTGGTTGAAACCGAGGATCGCAGCTAGCAAGACAAATCACATTGAACAACAGACAATAAGTAACTCACGTGGGATAGGACTTGACGAGCACGGGGAAGAGCTCGACTATGAGCACTACCGTGCCCCGGTCGAGGTACGCGCGGGCCACCGACCGCGTCCACGGGGAGTACGAGAAGTCCAGGTACCCGCTCGTGAATATCTGCAAACGAACATCACGAATCATAGACAAAAAAATAATATACGGATGAGGCCCTAATCCAAACCTTTAGTCAACGTTACGGAGAGATGTAGGCTCGCTCTGCATCTTCTACCGTATTTACAACGGGGAGTGTTCTGAGGAGTTGTTCGGGTTGATACCCGCAGCGAAGTTCCACTTTAGGGCATCGCGGCAGAACTCCAAGTTCCACCGCCACCACCTAGATGTCCCAAAGTCTACAACTATGCGTTTCAGGCGCCATTTCTTACCACGCACAACATCTCTTTGGAACGAGCTGCCACAGTCGGTATTTCCAAACCTATACGACCTGGGGTCCTTCAAGAAAAGAGCTTATTCTTACTTAAAAGGCCGGCAACGTGCCTGTAAAATCTCGAATTTTGCAGATGTCTATGGGCGGCGGTAGTCATCTACCAGTTTGTTCCACCATCTGCTCGTTTGCCCCTTATCCTATAAAAAAAAAGACATTACGGTGAAGAAACAGGAGTGTTTCGTTTTATTCATTTCATTCATCTAAAGAACATACCACCTATGTGGTAGGTATTATGCTGTATGGTGCTGGATAGTTGTTCCTCCTGACTCCTGTCTTCAAAGGGCTCCCCATGTGATACGTGGGTTAAAAGACTCGACAAGAACTGATGATTTATATTTTTAATGTTATCGATGTAGGTACTTGCTGTACAGAGTGTCGTCATAATATAAAATAAGGGCATAATATAAATAGCGTATGTCTTATGATGAATTGCATAATATTATTATTAAAAGGAACAATGAGAAACTACATGAAACATAATTGGCATTGAGCCAAATCGCTCAATGCGAGCGAAGTCTTTTGACAACCATCATCGTCCATAAGCGTTCACACGATCAAAGATCCCACCGACACATAAACACGAACCGTAGCTGATACTCTACGTGGTGCCGTTCCAGGTCGTGGCGGCCCGGATCTGCTGCAAGTGCCCCTCACTCACCACCACCTCCTCTCTCTCCAGGTTGACGTACTGCGCCACGCAGGCGGCTCCTGCGTCGTCCATGGTGCAGGTGGCCTCGCTCCGGCTGAACCAGCTGGTCTCCGGCCACAGCACCCGTAGGCGGATGTCGTCTTTGGTCCTCTGGGATAGCGTGGTCTTTGCCCTCATCCCTGGACCTAGGGTAGAAAGTTTAGCCAGGACAGAAATCAGGAGAACATACATAATATAATGTTATCCATGTATTTTACTTACTTCCATTAAAATGTATTTTACTTATAGTGACTTTTTAAGGGCTAACCCTTAAATATCTCTATTATAAATGCTACTCGCAGAATTAATAATACAAATGAGACATTTCTCACATTCAAAATAAAAAAAAGGAAAACATTTTTTTTTCTCAAAATATGATTGTACCAACTTCAACCCTAACAGTGACGTAATAAGAATCGACGAAAAAAACCCAGCGGGACTGACTGCTTGAAATAAATAAATATCTATACATACAATAAAACACTAAAAGTAGTAGTTAAGCAGTAGTGCCTTTGTACAATTTTTAATAATATTAAGTTTATAATATATGTGTACATTAACTATTAAATAAGACAAATAAATAAAATTCGTGTGTCTTTACATTGAATATATTTACGAAAAACTAATTGGGGACGGTGTTAAAATAGTAGGTATATGAACACTTTTCACTGATTTTTATTTTTTTTGTTTGTCTGTTTGTCCATTAATTGTCCTTTAGCCTGTTTGTCCGGGCTAATCTCCGAAACTACTGCTCGGATTCGAATGATACTTTTTGTGGTGTATAGATACTTGGTCTAGCTTGGTCAACATAAAAATCATTTTTTACTGCGGAAAATCGCTCATTCCTACAGAAAATGGAATTTCGGCACATTGCATTGCAACGAAGTCGCAGGCACTAGCTAGTAAGTCATATTATATTAACATACACGTACATTCTATTACGTTTTATAAAGACTACTGATATGAATAATACTGAAATTGCCTATAAGGAGAATTTTATT